>CAXHJY010001608.1:75000-100595 GCA_964016885.1 Eledone cirrhosa | reverse complement strand
CTATATTTACTGTTATATTTTCTCAGTAAACATAATTATCTCACAAAATATTGAATCTATGAGATATATTTTGGGAACAATACCTTAACATCAGCATGAGCGGCCTGTTAGGGCCAGTTAGAACAGAAAATGTCAGAGAATTCTGGCCAGATACGGACGGTTTAAATAAATGATTTAATAAATAACAGCTCTATTGAAACACTACTGTGTTGTTCTGAGATGATTTCAGTAGAATTTCAAATGGTAGGACAAATATATTCTACATTTACTTTAATATAGATTTAAACAAAGATGGTAGAATGACAGAATTGGTAGAGTGTCAGATAACCTACCATTGCAGTATTTGTCCTGGTTTTTAATATTGTGAGTTCAAATCCCACTGAGGTGAATTTTATATTTTATTCTTCTAGACTGGATAAAATATATTAAGGTTCTTGTTATTGAGGACAGTTCAGGTGACAAGAGAATTAATATTCATAATTACAAAAGATGAAGGTTAATATATATACATAAGGTACAGACTTCATCTCTCTCTCCTCTCTCTCTCTCATTTCGTATTTCAAGTCCAAATAGCCATTCTATCGCTAAAACAAACTACACATTTTCTGTTCCTATTAAGTGCTAAATACGTTTAGGTTTTTGGACGTATTTAACTGAACAAATTTTGTATTTTTGTTAATCGCTTGTTAAATGCATAGACCCATCTCAATCATTACCTTCTTGCTAGCTATTTTCAAACCTTAATTCCTAACGTATTTTCAAACCCCAAAAAAAGCAAAAAAGCAAAATCCTTTCCTTCTTCCTTCTTCGAAGGCACGGGGCGGTCAAACGCCTAACACCCACAGCCATCATGTGGCCCCCTACCCTCGCACTCTCTCTCTCTCTCTCTCTCTCTCTCCCTATAAATATATGATAGGAATTCACTTCGCCAAATTTCATTTCTTTGCCTGCTGTCCGAAAGAAAATCATGTAAACATAAGGTACAGACTTCATCTCTCTCTCCTCTCTCTCTCTCATTTCGTATTTCAAGTCCAAATAGCCATTCTATCGCTAAAACAAACTACACATTTTCTGTTCCTATTAAGTGCTAAATACGTTTAGGTTTTTGGACGTATTTAACTGAACAAATTTTGTATTTTTGTTAATCGCTTGTTAAATGCATAGACCCATCTCAATCATTACCTTCTTGCTAGCTATTTTCAAACCTTAATTCCTAACGTATTTTCAAACCCCAAAAAAAGCAAAAAAGCAAAATCCTTTCCTTCTTCCTTCTTCGAAGGCACGGGGCGGTCAAACGCCTAACACCCACAGCCATCATGTGGCCCCCTACCCTCGCACTCTCTCTCTCTCTCTCTCTCTCTCTCCCTATAAATATATGATAGGAATTCACTTCGCCAAATTTCATTTCTTTGCCTGCTGTCCGAAAGAAAATCATGTAAACATAAGGTACAGACTTCATCTCTCTCTCCTCTCTCTCTCTCATTTCGTATTTCAAGTCCAAATAGCCATTCTATCGCTAAAACAAACTACACATTTTCTGTTCCTATTAAGTGCTAAATACGTTTAGGTTTTTGGACGTATTTAACTGAACAAATTTTGTATTTTTGTTAATCGCTTGTTAAATGCATAGACCCATCTCAATCATTACCTTCTTGCTAGCTATTTTCAAACCTTAATTCCTAACGTATTTTCAAACCCCAAAAAAAGCAAAAAAGCAAAATCCTTTCCTTCTTCCTTCTTCGAAGGCACGGGGCGGTCAAACGCCTAACACCCACAGCCATCATGTGGCCCCCTACCCTCGCACTCTCTCTCTCTCTCTCTCTCTCTCTCCCTATAAATATATGATAGGAATTCACTTCGCCAAATTTCATTTCTTTGCCTGCTGTCCGAAAGAAAATCATGTAAACATAAGGTACAGACTTCATCTCTCTCTCCTCTCTCTCTCTCATTTCGTATTTCAAGTCCAAATAGCCATTCTATCGCTAAAACAAACTACACATTTTCTGTTCCTATTAAGTGCTAAATACGTTTAGGTTTTTGGACGTATTTAACTGAACAAATTTTGTATTTTTGTTAATCGCTTGTTAAATGCATAGACCCATCTCAATCATTACCTTCTTGCTAGCTATTTTCAAACCTTAATTCCTAACGTATTTTCAAACCCCAAAAAAAGCAAAAAAGCAAAATCCTTTCCTTCTTCCTTCTTCGAAGGCACGGGGCGGTCAAACGCCTAACACCCACAGCCATCATGTGGCCCCCTACCCTCGCACTCTCTCTCTCTCTCTCTCTCTCTCTCCCTATAAATATATGATAGGAATTCACTTCGCCAAATTTCATTTCTTTGCCTGCTGTCCGAAAGAAAATCATGTAAACATAAGGTACAGACTTCATCTCTCTCTCCTCTCTCTCTCTCATTTCGTATTTCAAGTCCAAATAGCCATTCTATCGCTAAAACAAACTACACATTTTCTGTTCCTATTAAGTGCTAAATACGTTTAGGTTTTTGGACGTATTTAACTGAACAAATTTTGTATTTTTGTTAATCGCTTGTTAAATGCATAGACCCATCTCAATCATTACCTTCTTGCTAGCTATTTTCAAACCTTAATTCCTAACGTATTTTCAAACCCCAAAAAAAGCAAAAAAGCAAAATCCTTTCCTTCTTCCTTCTTCGAAGGCACGGGGCGGTCAAACGCCTAACACCCACAGCCATCATGTGGCCCCCTACCCTCGCACTCTCTCTCTCTCTCTCTCTCTCTCTCCCTATAAATATATGATAGGAATTCACTTCGCCAAATTTCATTTCTTTGCCTGCTGTCCGAAAGAAAATCATGTAAACATAAGGTACAGACTTCATCTCTCTCTCCTCTCTCTCTCTCATTTCGTATTTCAAGTCCAAATAGCCATTCTATCGCTAAAACAAACTACACATTTTCTGTTCCTATTAAGTGCTAAATACGTTTAGGTTTTTGGACGTATTTAACTGAACAAATTTTGTATTTTTGTTAATCGCTTGTTAAATGCATAGACCCATCTCAATCATTACCTTCTTGCTAGCTATTTTCAAACCTTAATTCCTAACGTATTTTCAAACCCCAAAAAAAGCAAAAAAGCAAAATCCTTTCCTTCTTCCTTCTTCGAAGGCACGGGGCGGTCAAACGCCTAACACCCACAGCCATCATGTGGCCCCCTACCCTCGCACTCTCTCTCTCTCTCTCTCTCTCTCTCCCTATAAATATATGATAGGAATTCACTTCGCCAAATTTCATTTCTTTGCCTGCTGTCCGAAAGAAAATCATGTAAACATAAGGTACAGACTTCATCTCTCTCTCCTCTCTCTCTCTCATTTCGTATTTCAAGTCCAAATAGCCATTCTATCGCTAAAACAAACTACACATTTTCTGTTCCTATTAAGTGCTAAATACGTTTAGGTTTTTGGACGTATTTAACTGAACAAATTTTGTATTTTTGTTAATCGCTTGTTAAATGCATAGACCCATCTCAATCATTACCTTCTTGCTAGCTATTTTCAAACCTTAATTCCTAACGTATTTTCAAACCCCAAAAAAAGCAAAAAAGCAAAATCCTTTCCTTCTTCCTTCTTCGAAGGCACGGGGCGGTCAAACGCCTAACACCCACAGCCATCATGTGGCCCCCTACCCTCGCACTCTCTCTCTCTCTCTCTCTCTCTCTCCCTATAAATATATGATAGGAATTCACTTCGCCAAATTTCATTTCTTTGCCTGCTGTCCGAAAGAAAATCATGTAAACATAAGGTACAGACTTCATCTCTCTCTCCTCTCTCTCTCTCATTTCGTATTTCAAGTCCAAATAGCCATTCTATCGCTAAAACAAACTACACATTTTCTGTTCCTATTAAGTGCTAAATACGTTTAGGTTTTTGGACGTATTTAACTGAACAAATTTTGTATTTTTGTTAATCGCTTGTTAAATGCATAGACCCATCTCAATCATTACCTTCTTGCTAGCTATTTTCAAACCTTAATTCCTAACGTATTTTCAAACCCCAAAAAAAGCAAAAAAGCAAAATCCTTTCCTTCTTCCTTCTTCGAAGGCACGGGGCGGTCAAACGCCTAACACCCACAGCCATCATGTGGCCCCCTACCCTCGCACTCTCTCTCTCTCTCTCTCTCTCTCTCCCTATAAATATATGATAGGAATTCACTTCGCCAAATTTCATTTCTTTGCCTGCTGTCCGAAAGAAAATCATGTAAACATAAGGTACAGACTTCATCTCTCTCTCCTCTCTCTCTCTCATTTCGTATTTCAAGTCCAAATAGCCATTCTATCGCTAAAACAAACTACACATTTTCTGTTCCTATTAAGTGCTAAATACGTTTAGGTTTTTGGACGTATTTAACTGAACAAATTTTGTATTTTTGTTAATCGCTTGTTAAATGCATAGACCCATCTCAATCATTACCTTCTTGCTAGCTATTTTCAAACCTTAATTCCTAACGTATTTTCAAACCCCAAAAAAAGCAAAAAAGCAAAATCCTTTCCTTCTTCCTTCTTCGAAGGCACGGGGCGGTCAAACGCCTAACACCCACAGCCATCATGTGGCCCCCTACCCTCGCACTCTCTCTCTCTCTCTCTCTCTCTCTCCCTATAAATATATGATAGGAATTCACTTCGCCAAATTTCATTTCTTTGCCTGCTGTCCGAAAGAAAATCATGTAAACATAAGGTACAGACTTCATCTCTCTCTCCTCTCTCTCTCTCATTTCGTATTTCAAGTCCAAATAGCCATTCTATCGCTAAAACAAACTACACATTTTCTGTTCCTATTAAGTGCTAAATACGTTTAGGTTTTTGGACGTATTTAACTGAACAAATTTTGTATTTTTGTTAATCGCTTGTTAAATGCATAGACCCATCTCAATCATTACCTTCTTGCTAGCTATTTTCAAACCTTAATTCCTAACGTATTTTCAAACCCCAAAAAAAGCAAAAAAGCAAAATCCTTTCCTTCTTCCTTCTTCGAAGGCACGGGGCGGTCAAACGCCTAACACCCACAGCCATCATGTGGCCCCCTACCCTCGCACTCTCTCTCTCTCTCTCTCTCTCTCTCCCTATAAATATATGATAGGAATTCACTTCGCCAAATTTCATTTCTTTGCCTGCTGTCCGAAAGAAAATCATGTAAACATAAGGTACAGACTTCATCTCTCTCTCCTCTCTCTCTCTCATTTCGTATTTCAAGTCCAAATAGCCATTCTATCGCTAAAACAAACTACACATTTTCTGTTCCTATTAAGTGCTAAATACGTTTAGGTTTTTGGACGTATTTAACTGAACAAATTTTGTATTTTTGTTAATCGCTTGTTAAATGCATAGACCCATCTCAATCATTACCTTCTTGCTAGCTATTTTCAAACCTTAATTCCTAACGTATTTTCAAACCCCAAAAAAAGCAAAAAAGCAAAATCCTTTCCTTCTTCCTTCTTCGAAGGCACGGGGCGGTCAAACGCCTAACACCCACAGCCATCATGTGGCCCCCTACCCTCGCACTCTCTCTCTCTCTCTCTCTCTCTCTCCCTATAAATATATGATAGGAATTCACTTCGCCAAATTTCATTTCTTTGCCTGCTGTCCGAAAGAAAATCATGTAAACATAAGGTACAGACTTCATCTCTCTCTCCTCTCTCTCTCTCATTTCGTATTTCAAGTCCAAATAGCCATTCTATCGCTAAAACAAACTACACATTTTCTGTTCCTATTAAGTGCTAAATACGTTTAGGTTTTTGGACGTATTTAACTGAACAAATTTTGTATTTTTGTTAATCGCTTGTTAAATGCATAGACCCATCTCAATCATTACCTTCTTGCTAGCTATTTTCAAACCTTAATTCCTAACGTATTTTCAAACCCCAAAAAAAGCAAAAAAGCAAAATCCTTTCCTTCTTCCTTCTTCGAAGGCACGGGGCGGTCAAACGCCTAACACCCACAGCCATCATGTGGCCCCCTACCCTCGCACTCTCTCTCTCTCTCTCTCTCTCTCTCCCTATAAATATATGATAGGAATTCACTTCGCCAAATTTCATTTCTTTGCCTGCTGTCCGAAAGAAAATCATGTAAACATAAGGTACAGACTTCATCTCTCTCTCCTCTCTCTCTCTCATTTCGTATTTCAAGTCCAAATAGCCATTCTATCGCTAAAACAAACTACACATTTTCTGTTCCTATTAAGTGCTAAATACGTTTAGGTTTTTGGACGTATTTAACTGAACAAATTTTGTATTTTTGTTAATCGCTTGTTAAATGCATAGACCCATCTCAATCATTACCTTCTTGCTAGCTATTTTCAAACCTTAATTCCTAACGTATTTTCAAACCCCAAAAAAAGCAAAAAAGCAAAATCCTTTCCTTCTTCCTTCTTCGAAGGCACGGGGCGGTCAAACGCCTAACACCCACAGCCATCATGTGGCCCCCTACCCTCGCACTCTCTCTCTCTCTCTCTCTCTCTCTCCCTATAAATATATGATAGGAATTCACTTCGCCAAATTTCATTTCTTTGCCTGCTGTCCGAAAGAAAATCATGTAAACATAAGGTACAGACTTCATCTCTCTCTCCTCTCTCTCTCTCATTTCGTATTTCAAGTCCAAATAGCCATTCTATCGCTAAAACAAACTACACATTTTCTGTTCCTATTAAGTGCTAAATACGTTTAGGTTTTTGGACGTATTTAACTGAACAAATTTTGTATTTTTGTTAATCGCTTGTTAAATGCATAGACCCATCTCAATCATTACCTTCTTGCTAGCTATTTTCAAACCTTAATTCCTAACGTATTTTCAAACCCCAAAAAAAGCAAAAAAGCAAAATCCTTTCCTTCTTCCTTCTTCGAAGGCACGGGGCGGTCAAACGCCTAACACCCACAGCCATCATGTGGCCCCCTACCCTCGCACTCTCTCTCTCTCTCTCTCTCTCTCTCCCTATAAATATATGATAGGAATTCACTTCGCCAAATTTCATTTCTTTGCCTGCTGTCCGAAAGAAAATCATGTAAACATAAGGTACAGACTTCATCTCTCTCTCCTCTCTCTCTCTCATTTCGTATTTCAAGTCCAAATAGCCATTCTATCGCTAAAACAAACTACACATTTTCTGTTCCTATTAAGTGCTAAATACGTTTAGGTTTTTGGACGTATTTAACTGAACAAATTTTGTATTTTTGTTAATCGCTTGTTAAATGCATAGACCCATCTCAATCATTACCTTCTTGCTAGCTATTTTCAAACCTTAATTCCTAACGTATTTTCAAACCCCAAAAAAAGCAAAAAAGCAAAATCCTTTCCTTCTTCCTTCTTCGAAGGCACGGGGCGGTCAAACGCCTAACACCCACAGCCATCATGTGGCCCCCTACCCTCGCACTCTCTCTCTCTCTCTCTCTCTCTCTCCCTATAAATATATGATAGGAATTCACTTCGCCAAATTTCATTTCTTTGCCTGCTGTCCGAAAGAAAATCATGTAAACATAAGGTACAGACTTCATCTCTCTCTCCTCTCTCTCTCTCATTTCGTATTTCAAGTCCAAATAGCCATTCTATCGCTAAAACAAACTACACATTTTCTGTTCCTATTAAGTGCTAAATACGTTTAGGTTTTTGGACGTATTTAACTGAACAAATTTTGTATTTTTGTTAATCGCTTGTTAAATGCATAGACCCATCTCAATCATTACCTTCTTGCTAGCTATTTTCAAACCTTAATTCCTAACGTATTTTCAAACCCCAAAAAAAGCAAAAAAGCAAAATCCTTTCCTTCTTCCTTCTTCGAAGGCACGGGGCGGTCAAACGCCTAACACCCACAGCCATCATGTGGCCCCCTACCCTCGCACTCTCTCTCTCTCTCTCTCTCTCTCTCCCTATAAATATATGATAGGAATTCACTTCGCCAAATTTCATTTCTTTGCCTGCTGTCCGAAAGAAAATCATGTAAACATAAGGTACAGACTTCATCTCTCTCTCCTCTCTCTCTCTCATTTCGTATTTCAAGTCCAAATAGCCATTCTATCGCTAAAACAAACTACACATTTTCTGTTCCTATTAAGTGCTAAATACGTTTAGGTTTTTGGACGTATTTAACTGAACAAATTTTGTATTTTTGTTAATCGCTTGTTAAATGCATAGACCCATCTCAATCATTACCTTCTTGCTAGCTATTTTCAAACCTTAATTCCTAACGTATTTTCAAACCCCAAAAAAAGCAAAAAAGCAAAATCCTTTCCTTCTTCCTTCTTCGAAGGCACGGGGCGGTCAAACGCCTAACACCCACAGCCATCATGTGGCCCCCTACCCTCGCACTCTCTCTCTCTCTCTCTCTCTCTCTCCCTATAAATATATGATAGGAATTCACTTCGCCAAATTTCATTTCTTTGCCTGCTGTCCGAAAGAAAATCATGTAAACATAAGGTACAGACTTCATCTCTCTCTCCTCTCTCTCTCTCATTTCGTATTTCAAGTCCAAATAGCCATTCTATCGCTAAAACAAACTACACATTTTCTGTTCCTATTAAGTGCTAAATACGTTTAGGTTTTTGGACGTATTTAACTGAACAAATTTTGTATTTTTGTTAATCGCTTGTTAAATGCATAGACCCATCTCAATCATTACCTTCTTGCTAGCTATTTTCAAACCTTAATTCCTAACGTATTTTCAAACCCCAAAAAAAGCAAAAAAGCAAAATCCTTTCCTTCTTCCTTCTTCGAAGGCACGGGGCGGTCAAACGCCTAACACCCACAGCCATCATGTGGCCCCCTACCCTCGCACTCTCTCTCTCTCTCTCTCTCTCTCTCCCTATAAATATATGATAGGAATTCACTTCGCCAAATTTCATTTCTTTGCCTGCTGTCCGAAAGAAAATCATGTAAACATAAGGTACAGACTTCATCTCTCTCTCCTCTCTCTCTCTCATTTCGTATTTCAAGTCCAAATAGCCATTCTATCGCTAAAACAAACTACACATTTTCTGTTCCTATTAAGTGCTAAATACGTTTAGGTTTTTGGACGTATTTAACTGAACAAATTTTGTATTTTTGTTAATCGCTTGTTAAATGCATAGACCCATCTCAATCATTACCTTCTTGCTAGCTATTTTCAAACCTTAATTCCTAACGTATTTTCAAACCCCAAAAAAAGCAAAAAAGCAAAATCCTTTCCTTCTTCCTTCTTCGAAGGCACGGGGCGGTCAAACGCCTAACACCCACAGCCATCATGTGGCCCCCTACCCTCGCACTCTCTCTCTCTCTCTCTCTCTCTCTCCCTATAAATATATGATAGGAATTCACTTCGCCAAATTTCATTTCTTTGCCTGCTGTCCGAAAGAAAATCATGTAAACATAAGGTACAGACTTCATCTCTCTCTCCTCTCTCTCTCTCATTTCGTATTTCAAGTCCAAATAGCCATTCTATCGCTAAAACAAACTACACATTTTCTGTTCCTATTAAGTGCTAAATACGTTTAGGTTTTTGGACGTATTTAACTGAACAAATTTTGTATTTTTGTTAATCGCTTGTTAAATGCATAGACCCATCTCAATCATTACCTTCTTGCTAGCTATTTTCAAACCTTAATTCCTAACGTATTTTCAAACCCCAAAAAAAGCAAAAAAGCAAAATCCTTTCCTTCTTCCTTCTTCGAAGGCACGGGGCGGTCAAACGCCTAACACCCACAGCCATCATGTGGCCCCCTACCCTCGCACTCTCTCTCTCTCTCTCTCTCTCTCTCCCTATAAATATATGATAGGAATTCACTTCGCCAAATTTCATTTCTTTGCCTGCTGTCCGAAAGAAAATCATGTAAACATAAGGTACAGACTTCATCTCTCTCTCCTCTCTCTCTCTCATTTCGTATTTCAAGTCCAAATAGCCATTCTATCGCTAAAACAAACTACACATTTTCTGTTCCTATTAAGTGCTAAATACGTTTAGGTTTTTGGACGTATTTAACTGAACAAATTTTGTATTTTTGTTAATCGCTTGTTAAATGCATAGACCCATCTCAATCATTACCTTCTTGCTAGCTATTTTCAAACCTTAATTCCTAACGTATTTTCAAACCCCAAAAAAAGCAAAAAAGCAAAATCCTTTCCTTCTTCCTTCTTCGAAGGCACGGGGCGGTCAAACGCCTAACACCCACAGCCATCATGTGGCCCCCTACCCTCGCACTCTCTCTCTCTCTCTCTCTCTCTCTCCCTATAAATATATGATAGGAATTCACTTCGCCAAATTTCATTTCTTTGCCTGCTGTCCGAAAGAAAATCATGTAAACATAAGGTACAGACTTCATCTCTCTCTCCTCTCTCTCTCTCATTTCGTATTTCAAGTCCAAATAGCCATTCTATCGCTAAAACAAACTACACATTTTCTGTTCCTATTAAGTGCTAAATACGTTTAGGTTTTTGGACGTATTTAACTGAACAAATTTTGTATTTTTGTTAATCGCTTGTTAAATGCATAGACCCATCTCAATCATTACCTTCTTGCTAGCTATTTTCAAACCTTAATTCCTAACGTATTTTCAAACCCCAAAAAAAGCAAAAAAGCAAAATCCTTTCCTTCTTCCTTCTTCGAAGGCACGGGGCGGTCAAACGCCTAACACCCACAGCCATCATGTGGCCCCCTACCCTCGCACTCTCTCTCTCTCTCTCTCTCTCTCTCCCTATAAATATATGATAGGAATTCACTTCGCCAAATTTCATTTCTTTGCCTGCTGTCCGAAAGAAAATCATGTAAACATAAGGTACAGACTTCATCTCTCTCTCCTCTCTCTCTCTCATTTCGTATTTCAAGTCCAAATAGCCATTCTATCGCTAAAACAAACTACACATTTTCTGTTCCTATTAAGTGCTAAATACGTTTAGGTTTTTGGACGTATTTAACTGAACAAATTTTGTATTTTTGTTAATCGCTTGTTAAATGCATAGACCCATCTCAATCATTACCTTCTTGCTAGCTATTTTCAAACCTTAATTCCTAACGTATTTTCAAACCCCAAAAAAAGCAAAAAAGCAAAATCCTTTCCTTCTTCCTTCTTCGAAGGCACGGGGCGGTCAAACGCCTAACACCCACAGCCATCATGTGGCCCCCTACCCTCGCACTCTCTCTCTCTCTCTCTCTCTCTCTCCCTATAAATATATGATAGGAATTCACTTCGCCAAATTTCATTTCTTTGCCTGCTGTCCGAAAGAAAATCATGTAAACATAAGGTACAGACTTCATCTCTCTCTCCTCTCTCTCTCTCATTTCGTATTTCAAGTCCAAATAGCCATTCTATCGCTAAAACAAACTACACATTTTCTGTTCCTATTAAGTGCTAAATACGTTTAGGTTTTTGGACGTATTTAACTGAACAAATTTTGTATTTTTGTTAATCGCTTGTTAAATGCATAGACCCATCTCAATCATTACCTTCTTGCTAGCTACCCAACACCCCTCCCTCCCACCCCCACACACCACCATTGCTATTACGTGGACCAATCATAAAACAGCCCCCACGTATCACCAGTATTATTACGCGGACCAATCAGAAACCAGAGGCCTATACTATCGCTTGCCTGGTTGCCTTTCGATATACGATATATGATGGATGGATGGACTGCGGAATCCTGGAGAGTGGAGGTGAGAGAGAAAAATCTGGACGCTCAGCGACAATGCCAAAGATAAAGACAAATTCACCCCTTGGACGAGAATGCGAGCACTCCTCATTGTTTCGACCACGGACGGCTAACATAACACCATCGCCCCCCGCCCCTCACCGCCCCCAACCCCCAAACGCAATCCAAAACTTCAGAGTTGGTACCATAAATGTAGGCACCCTAAAGGGTCGCGCTAACGAGGTTGTAGAAATGCTTGAACGTAAGGAGGTCGATGTTTGTTGTATTCAAGAGACCAGGTGGAGGGGTGGGTCTGCTAGGTTCATTGAGGGTAAAAAACGTTGTTATAAGCTTTTCTGGGTGGGAAACGACGATGGGCTGGGTGGAGTAGGAATCATGGTAGCAGAAAAGTGGGCAGATAAGATAATAGACGTAAATAGAGTGAACGACAGAATAATTAAAATACGACTTGTCCTCAATAGAACTACGGTGACAGTAATATCTGCGTACGCACCCCAATCCGGACTGCCCGGCACTATAAAAGACAGATTCTATGAGACACTGATGCTAACTACCTCCCAAATATCCGACAGTGACTATATAATTATCGCAGGCGACCTAAATGGTCACGTTGGACAACATTGTGACGGCTACGACGAAATCCATGGAGGCTATGGGTTTGGTACTAGAAATGAGGAAGGCTCCAGAATCCTGGAATTCTGTGATGCAAATAACCTAACTATCTGTAACACTAACTTCAAAAAACGTGACAATCACCTGATCACCTATAGATCCGGGGAACACACAAGCCAGGTAGATTATATCCTTACCAGAAGACGTGACAGAGTGTCTGTTGTTAACACTAAATCCCTCCCCCATGAAGAATGCACCTCCCAACATAGACTGATAATTAGCGACCTCATAGTCAGGACGAGACGTACTCGACAACAGAAGAGGACTATCCTCAGGAGGAAAATATGGAAGTTAAAGGACCCCACAGCCAGGAATAAATTTCAAAGCATATTACTTGATGCTTTCGACAGTAAGGAAGAACATTTAGAGTCGGACAATATAGAGGGAGAGTGGGAATTTCTGAAAGCAAACCTGCTGTTGGCGACAGACGAGGTCTGTGGCTGGAGCAGGCCTGTAGGCAGGAGGAGAGTAACATGGTGGTGGAACAGTAAGGTGGAGGGGTCAATTAAGGCCAAAAAGCAGGCTTGGAAAGTATGGCGGGATGGGGGAAGTAGAGAGGACTATCAAGTGGCCAGGAGGGAAGCTAGGAGACAAGTGTACTTAGCAAGAAGGGAAGCTGAGGAAAGAAAGTTCAAGCATGTTCTACAACGCAATGACCAAAAACGTGAGGTGTTCAGGATTGCTAGGCAATGCGTCAAGGAAAACCGTGATATTGTCGGGGAGAAGTGTGTACTAAACGACGATGGCACACTTGCCATCACCGACGCTGATAAGAAGGTAGCTTGGAAGTGTCACTATGAAAGGCTTCTAAATGAGGAGAATAATTGGGAGAAAGGCAGTCTCCCCCATATCGACCCAATAGAGGGACCAGCAGTGTTAGTCGAGGGGAGTATAATAAGTAAGGCAATCAAGGATATGAAGACTGGTAAGGCGGCTGGGCCTTCGGAAATAGTTGCTGAGATGCTGAAGGCATCTGGCACGGTGGGACACACCATGGTCACCCGCATAGTTAACCAAGTCGTACAAAACGGGGTTGTTCCGAAGGACTGGCATAGCAGCATCATCGTTAACTGTTATAAGGGTAAAGGAGACGCCCTAGATAGGAGTAACTATAGAGGCATTAAATTAATCGACCAGGTCATGAAGGTCACGGAAAGAGTAATAGCGCAGCTAATCAGAGAGAGAATTGACCTAGATGAAATGCAGTTCGGGTTTGTGTCAGGCAAAAGTACCACAGACGCTCTTTTCATAGTACGACAACTACAAGAGAAGTACCTAGCTAAAGGTAAACCCCTCTACTTAGCTTTTGTCGACTTGGAGAAAGCCTTCGACAGAGTCCCCCGCTCCATTATCTGGTGGGCTCTTAGAAAACTAGGCGTTGACGAATGGCTTGTGAGGGCTATACAAGCCATATATAAAGAAACAGTCAGCAAGGTTAGAATTAACAACGAATATAGTGAAGAGTTTAGCGTAAAAGTCGGCGTCCATCAGGGCTCTGTTCTCAGTCCACTACTATTTATTATTGCCCTTCAGGCCATAACAGAGGAGTTCAAGACAGGCTGCCCATGGGAACTCCTATACGCAGACGACCTGACACTCATAGCGGAATCAATGGCCGAGCTAGAGAAGAAATTCCAAACATGGAAGCACGGCCTAGAGTCAAAAGGACTTAAAATTAACCTGGCTAAGACCAAAGTACTAGTTTGTAGGAAAGAAAACAAGGCGGCGGTCCCTTCTGGGAAATGGTCGTGCTCGGTGTGTAGGAAAGGCGTAGGTAGAAACTCCATTTTATGTCCTAAATGCAAAGTATGGGTGCATAAAAGATGTAGTGGGATCACAGGTAGGCTAACTAAGAACATAGATTTTACATGTGGCCGGTGCTCTGGTGCAATAAGTAGCAGCAAGTGCCCACAAACTACTAGCTCTTTCAATTGCGCAGAGGGTTCTATAGAAATAGTGGACAGCTTCCGTTACCTGGGCGATAAAATCAGCAGTGGGGGAGGGTGCTCTGAAAGTACTGTAGCTAGAGTCAGAACTGGTTGGAAAAAGTTCAGAGAGCTTATACCACTATTAGCTGCTAAAGGGTTCTCACTAAAAATGAAAGGCAGGTTGTACGATGCCTGCATACGAACAGCAATGCTGCATGGCAGTGAGACCTGGGCATTGTGTGCAGAGGATATACGCAGACTAGAGAGGAACGAAGCTTGCATGCTCCGCTGGATGTGTAACAGTAATATACGTGAACGGCAAAGCATAAACGAACTAAGGAATAAATTAGAGATAAGAGGGATCAGATGTTGTTTACTCGAGAGAAGGCTACGTTGGTATGGACACGTGATGCGCATGAAAGTCGATAGCTGTATAACAAAGTGCAGGGCAATAAAGATAGACGGTAGTCACGGAATAGGCAGACCTAGAAAAACCTGGGACGAGCTGATAAACTCCGACATCACACACTTACACCTCTCCAAGACAATGTCACTGGACCGAGACCTTTGGCGGTACTCAGTAACAGAGAAGACCCGCCTTACCTAAATATATAGTAAAACCTACTCCAGCCAGTAGGCATCTCTAACAAATACACCCCGTCCCACCACCCCCACCCGATCCACACCACCCCGTTCTATGTAAAGTTATGTTGGTGCCGCGCCATCGAGGCCGAAACAAATGAGATCGTGTAGGTGTCACGACAAAAAAACACACAGTCCACGCTGTAATGTGGCCGTGTAGGCAACACGGTAAAAACCTCCCAGACCCACACTGTAAATGTGGTTGGTGTTAGGAAGGGCATCCAACTGTAGAAAACCTGCCAGACAGTCCTATGCGAGCAAGACAATCACTCTTGCCTCAAGTGGGACTACCCCCGTCCAAACCCATGCAAGCGTGGAACACGGACGTTAAACGCTGATGATGATGATGATGATGACATATATATATACATACATACAGTGTGTAGGTATGAAAGAGAGAAATAAATAGACGTGTGTGTAGGTGTTGTAATAAATCAAGATATTTCACTTCAGATAGAAAAGTTCACAATGTTTGTGTTGTGGTGGAAAAGGAAATAATACGTACTTTAGTTGTCAAGACCAAATATAAAGTCAAGAAAAGTTAGTAAAAACTAAATGTTCACCGATTTCTGATTAAAATAATATTTTCCTGTCCTGTAAAATGTTGAACATACTTATATTGAAGTAACAGCCGTACTAAGAGTGAGAAATGAAATTTCATGTGTTTCCATTTATCGCTTTAGGTGCGCCCGGCCAACTAACTCACTCAATATTCAAATTAGGCTGCTCAGCCATTAATATGCATAAGGAAAGTATATACTTTCAGATGTTCAATCAGTTGACAGGAAGGTATACGGTGTTGATGACAGCTAATAAGCTAGAAACTAGTTCATCGTTCCTTTGTCAGTGTTGAACAAAAGGGCAACGATGGTTGCCGAACACTGTACGGCTTAATTCGGGCTGTTTGTTTACAAACAAACCGAGCATTATAATAAATATTTAGTAAACCCATACGTACATATATATATATTATTATTTCATGGCCTTCTTGAGATCATTAATCCCCAGTAGAACATCCCTAGACATCTGATCTATGTAGGTCATTTTCAGTCATCCCACTAGGGTTTTACTATGTTTAGGTATCCACCACAGGAGCCAGCTTATCAGGTCATCCCTTCATTGGTAGGAATGTCTGGCATATCTTGTCCTTTGCTCCGTAGATATTGTAGTAATCTTCAATATATGGCAGTATACTTCTTCCATTTGATAGAGTATATATATATAGATGCATATGAAGGATGACAGCTGCATTAAAAGGTGCAGAGCACTAAATGTCGCTGGAAGCCATGGAGTGGGGAGATCCAGGAAGAGGTGATAAAAGCTGACCTTGCCCAATTGCACCTCTCAAAAGCGATGATGCAGGACGGTGCCCTCTGGCATCATGCAGTAATACAGAAGACCTGACTTCACACGGCTACAAGTCGAAGCTGAAGCATATAGACAAATATGTCCCTATCACCACCCACTGCAAAGTGGTCAACAAAAAAACACCCAGCCCCCAGAGTAAAGTGGCTGTGTAGGTACCATGGTTAAAAAAAGCACCTAGCACACACAGTAAATGAGGTTTTGTGTTAAGAAGGACATCAAGCTGTAGAAATCAAGCCAAAATCAGTTCCCGTACGAGCAAGACGAGGTCACATGACGTAAAACGGTGATGATGATAAGTATAAGATAAGGATTTTTCAAGCTTCACATTTTATATTCTTCCTTCCAGAGTGTGTCTGTATATGTGTGTTTCACATTTCACAGTGATGGGGTTTATTGCAAGTGTTGACTACGTAGGTGAACAACCAGTGAAGAATTCTGAGAGAAAGATTTCCCACATATTTCACACAAATAAGGTTTTTCTCCTGTGTGTATTCTTTTGTGTTGCTGTAGATTAGAACCTAGAGAAAAATATTTCCCACATATTTCACAATGGAAGGGCTTTTCTCCAGTGTGTATTCTTTTGTGATATTCAAGTTGCACCATCTGAGTGAAATATTTCCCACATATTTCACATTAATAAGCTTTTTCTCCTGTGTGTATTCTTTTGTGATCTACAAGATGAGAACCTTGAGAAAAAGATTTCCAACATATTTCACAATGGAAGGGTTTCTCTCCTGTGTGTATTATTTTGTGATCGACAAGATGAGAATTACAAGAAAAGGATTTCCCACATATTTAACATGAATAAGGTTTTTCTCTTGTGTGTGTTCTAATGTGAACTACAAGACTAGAATTACAAGAAAAGGATTTCCCACATATTTTACATGAATAAGGTTTTTCTCCTGTGTGTGTTCTTATGTGTTTTACAAGACTAGAATTACAAGAAAAAGATTTCCCACATATTTCACGTGAATAAGGTTTCTCTCCTGTGTGTATTCTTTTGTGATCTACAAGATGAGGACCACGAGAGAAAGATTTTCCACATATTTCACAATGGAAGGGTTTTTCTCCTGTGTGTATTCTTTTGTGAACTACAAGATTAAAATTACAAGAAAAGGATTTCCCACATATTTCACATGCAAAAGGTTTTTCTCCAGTGTGTGTTCTTATATGCCTTTTTAAATTTCCCTTCAAGACAAAATATTTCCCACATATTTCACAATGGAAGGGTTTTTCTCCTGTGTGTATTTTCTCATGTGAGGATAGTTTCAGTTTTGAAGGGAAAGTTTTCCTACAAATCTCACAGCTATATTCAGACATATTTCTAGCTAGTGATCTTTACATAAAGGATTCTCACCACTTATACTTATACATTAAGAAATGTAGGTATCGTTAATAGATGCCATGTATTCTAATATACAAAGGTTCCATAAAAGACTGCAGAAGTCTGCTTTCTTCTTCTACAAGTTGTAATGTAGCATTTAGTTGGTAAAGTAATAAGACATGTGACAGTGTAAGACTGATCTTGGATGAAGAAAAGGCAAGTGCTTATATATAAGTGTATGTGTGTGTGTGATTATTGTGGAATATACCACTATTATTATTGTTAAGGTGAGAGAAGCTCTATTCACAATAACATCCTCAGCTCATAAAACAGACGAATAAGACTTCTATAGTTAAGGTTCTTGTTATTGAGGACAGTTCAGGTGACAAGAGAATTAATATCCATCATTTCAAAAGATGAAGGTTAATATATATACATATATATATACAGACATACAGTGTGTACGTATGAAAGAGAGAAGTAGACGTGTGTGTGTGTAGAAATATGTGTGTAGGTGTTGTAATAAATCAAGATATTTCACTTCAGATAGAAAAGTTCACAATGTTTGTGTTGTGGTGGAAAACGAAATAATACGTACTTTAGTTTTCAAGACCAAATATAAAGTCAAGAAAAGTTAGTAAAAACTAAATGTTCACTGATTTCTGATTAAAATAATATTTTCCTGACCTGTAAAATGTTGAACAACCACTTCAATATTTAATAATACAGGTGATAAAACAACAACTATCAGGTAAATAAGTCACCTTATGTTATTTACAAACATTAACGTCCACCTTAATATGAAATAGTCACCATAAAAGATAAAATTAGATGAGGTTTAAGTTGTAACAATGGAGCTGATATAAATGGTAATATTTCACCGTCTAGTTGACACCGGTGTCATGATTTAAAAGTCCCCCACATAATTTAATACATTCAGAAACAACTTCCGTTATATTACTTCACATCTTCAATCTATATGTTAGTTCTTTATTCAGATTTGTATAAATAACATTATTAATTTTACATAGTTGTTCATATTAAAACAAAACACAATATAAAAGGTAATAAAATATTTAAGAAATGGAAATGTAACATAAATGTGGATATAAGTTGTAACGATGGAGCCACTGTAGATAACTTTCCACTGTCTAGTTGACACCGGTGTCATGACTTGAAAGTCCCCTACATAATTTAATACATTCAGAAACAACTTCCGTTATATGAACTAGCAGAAAACCACCTTTGGGTGGTTTTCTGTTAGCATGTGTAGTGTGTATATTGATATTATACACAAGTATATATACATGTAGATATGATACATCAAATAAAATCGTAATTGACAATATATAATACACACAAATTGAACGAAGACTGTGTTACACTGTCTTATGTAATCAGTAACGTAATCCATGATACATTAAAAAAGACGATATTATATATAAACTGCATTAGGAGAAAATTAGTGACAGAAAATTAGTATGTTTATTGAAGCGATGACCAACCGGAAGTGTTGACATTTCAGAAATTTTAAAGAAGTGAATCTTTAAATAAACAAAATATATTTAATCAACAGCCACGAAATTTAGTAGATAAATTATGTAATATTCATTCATTATTTATTCAAAGTAATCCAACTTATTTTACTAATGGGACAAACAATTATAAACCGTACGCAGTCCCACGCTCCTCCTTTTATTATAGTTTAGATTCATGCGTTCAATAGATATTCTAGTACTTTATTCAGATTTGAATAAATAACGTTATTAATGTTATATAACTGTTCATATTAAACCAAAACACATTATTAAAGGTAATAAAATATTTAAGTAATGGAAAAAAAAAAAAAACGAATCAAACAACGAAAATAATTGTTTCTACTTTTGGCACAAGGCCAGCAATTAAAGCAGTGTATTACTGGTACTTCATTTTATTAACCTCGTAAGGATGAAAGGCAAAGTTAATCCTCGCGGGATTTGAACTGAGATCATAAAGGGAGGAAACTCTATGCTACAAAGCATGGCGTCCGACGCTCTACCAACACTGCCAATGCAACGAAAATAACGGGAGAGGGACAGACTTTATATTTCAGTCTGAGCTGTGATTCAGCCCCACCCTACAGACAAAATGGCAAAGGTGTTACCACAGAGAATAGACAGAGACACCCACTACAACATCCACCCCACCTCATGGGACTACTTCCTCAAGTAGTCTGCTGTCTTTCTAATTTTGAGGAGGAAATCAGCAGTGTGGGGACAAAGAGGAAGTGGTTTGTCAGGCCCCGGTATTTAACTATCTCCCTCTTCTCTTATATTACAGGTAGTAAAGCCTGGGTTTGTGGCTGCAGGGAAAATGTTGGAGGCCGGGAATGATCCAACCCATGCTAAACCTCCAACTAAAGCTGATACTTGTCTTTTTCAGCTGTGGAGATTAGAGACATGTGGAATGATGTGTCTTGCTTAAGGACACAATGTACCTCCCTAACTGACAATTGAAAACATGATATTACCATATGTTGTATGACTTCACTATACAATATATATGTGTTTGTATACATATATATAGTATATATTTGTATGTATACATTGTCTCATTCCATGAGAGTAACTTGGTCAGTCTATGAACTCATCCTTACGGGGTCGATAAAATAAAGTACCAGAATTGCACTGGGTAATTGCTGGCCTTGTGCCAATAGTAGAAACAATTATTTTACTGAACCTGTGAGGAAGAAAATTAAAGCTAACCTCAGTAGGATTTTAATTCAGAATGTAAAGGGATGTAACTATATGACATATCGTCTGACACTCTAGTGATTCTGCCAATCCACCACCCTCAACAATGAAATGAGATTGTGTCTCTGTAATAGCCCTTAATGACAAGTAATATGAAGGGGTACTTTCTACAGGATGTATTTGTTAATTACAATACAAAACATCTGAGAATGATTTCCAACATATTTCACCATAATAAATGTTCATCAATCATCATCATCATCATTTTACATCCGCTTTTCCCTGCTTGCAAGGGTGGGATGGGAACTGATTCTGGCTTGATCTCTACAGCTGGATGCCCTTCCTAACACCAACCTCATTTACAGTGAGTGCTGGGTGCTTTTTTGCCGTGGCGCCTACACGTCCACTTTACAGTGTGGGCTGGGTGCTATTTTTGCCGTGGCACCTCCACGACCACTTTGCAGTGGAATGATAAGGACCCCAGTCCTATCATCTCGTTTCTACAGCTGAGTAAACTGGAGCAATGTGAAATGAAGTGTCTTGCTCAAGGAAACAACACATCACACGGTCTGAGAATTCAACTCACAACCTTTCGATTGCAAGCCCAATGCTCTAACCACTAAGCCATGTGCCTCCATATACATACATATACATATATATATATATGTATATGAAATATGAATCTGCGAGCTACCAAGCACCCACGTGAAGCGCCAACCCAGAGACCCTCCCCTACGAGTGTCGACAAATGCCCAAAACTCCGAGTTGGTACCATCAATGTAGGCTCAATGAAAGGAAGAGCAGGAGAAATCGTAGAAATGCTAGAGCAAAAGGAAGTTGATGTATGCTGTGTGCAAGAGGTTGATGTATGCTGTGTGCAAGAGACTAGATGGAGAGGAGGGTCTGCTAGAGTCCTTGTAGGAAAAAGCCAGTGCTACAAATTTTTCTGGGTGGGAAATGACGATGGGATGGGTGGTGTAGGTATACTATTAGCTGACAAGTGGGTAGATAAAGTAATCTCAGTGTACAGGGTAAATGCAAGAATCATTAAACTCAGACTAGTCCTGAATAAGACAATTACCACAATAATATCAGCTTACGCACCCCAATCGGGGCTGCCAGACGAACTTAAGGATAGGTTTTACGAGTCCCTAATACACACTACTGCTCTAACAGACGACAAGGACTTCCTAATCATTGCAGGAGATTTTAACGGACACGTAGGTAAACACTGCGACGGCTTCAATAGAGTACATGGAGGCCATGGGGTTGGCACAAGAAATGAGGAAGGATTCAGACTTCTAGAATTCTGCGACGCCAATGACATGTCGATATGTAACACAAACTTTAAAAAACCCGACAACCACCTGATCACCTATAGATCAGGGGAGCACTCTAGTCAGTTAGATTTTATCCTCATCAGAGGACGTGACAGATGGACGGTCGTAAACACAAAAGCCTTCCCTAGTGAGGAATGTACATCCCAACATAGCTTAGTTGTCAGTGACCTCACGGTCAGAACTAGACGAGCCCTGAAACAGAGGCCAACCTGGAGAAGAAAGATCTGGAAGCTGAAAGTCCCCTCAACCAGTAACAGACTTAAAGATATTTTACTCAACGCCTACGACAGTAAAGAAGAACAGATAGAGACATTTAACGTAGAAGAGAACTGGGAGTTCCTAAAAAATAACTTACTAGAGGCGACGGATGAGGTTTGTGGCTGGAGTAAGACCTCAAGCAGGAGGAGAGTGACTTGGTGGTGGAACAATAAGGTAGATGAAGCAGTCAAGGCCAAGAGACAGGCATGGAAAGAATGGAAGAACGGGGGGAGCAGGGTACATTACATAGAGACCAAGAGGGAAGCTAGGCGACAAGTATACTTAGCTAGGAGGGAAGCAGAGGATAGAAAATTCAAGCATGTTTTACAACGTGAGGACCAGAAACAGGAGGTATTCAAGATTGCGAGGCAGTGTGTCAGAGATAGTGTGATGTCATTGGAGAGAAGTGTATCCGGAATGATAAAGGTGAGCTTGCGCTCACAAGTGCTGAGAAGAAAGATGCATGGAAGAGTCATTATGATAGATTACTAAATGAGGAGAATGCATGGGAAGAAGAGACCCTACCCCACGTAGACCCTATAGAGGGACCAGCAGTACAAGTCAGCGGCAGCGTAGTAAGTAAGGCAATCAGAGATATGAAGATAGGGAAGGCAACCGGTCCATCGGGTATAGCTGCCGAGATGCTGAAGGCATCTGGGTCTGTAGGTCACACTATAACCACACGTATCGTTAACCAGGTAATACTAGAGGGGGCCATACCAAAAGATTGGTGCAGTAGCATCATTGTCAACTGCTACAAAGGTAAAGGCGATGCACTAGATAGAGGAAACTATAGAGGTATAAAGTTGATGGACCAGGTCATGAAAGTAACAGAAAGAGTTATAGCACAGCTGATTAGGGACCGGGTGAATATAGACGAGATGCAATTTGGGTTTGTACCAGGGAAAGGCAACACTGATGCCCTCTTCCTTGTGAGGCAATTACAGGAAAAGTACCTAGCTAAAAGTAAGCCACTCTACTTGGCATTTGTCGACCTTGAGAAAGCCTTTGACAGAGTTCCACGTGCAGTAATCTGGTGGGCTCTTAGAAAACTAGGAGTAGATGAATGGCTTGTGAAAGCGGTACAAGCCATGTATAGGGGAGCAGTCAGCAAAGTTAGGATTGGCAATGAGTATAGCGAGGAATTTAGCGTACAGGTTGGGGTCCACCAGGGCTCTGTTCTTAGCCCTCTCCTGTTCATCATAGTCCTGCAGGCAATAACGGAGGAGTTTAAGACCGGATGCCCATGGGAATTCCTGTATGCTGATGACCTCGCACTCATAGCTGAATCTATGGTAGAACTAGAGAATAAATTCCAAACCTGGAAGCAGGGACTAGAGAGAAAGGGCCTCAAAGTCAACATGACAAAGACTAAGGTCCTTATAAGTAGACGAGAAAACAGAACCCAGATCCCCTCAGGGAAATGGACTTGCTCAGTATGTAGGAAAGGTGTAGGTAGGAACTCCATTCTCTGCCCCAAATGCAAACAATGGGTACACAAGAGATGTAGCGGGATCTCAGGAAGCTTAATTAAGAATGTAGGATTCACATGCAGCAGCTGTGCTGAAACAGCAAGCAAACAGCCACAGGAAACAAGTACCACCAATCTCTGGCAGGGCCCTGTAGAAACAGTAGACAGCTTCTGCTACCTAGGTGACCGAATTAGCAACGGAGGTGGGTGCTCAGAAAGTACAATAACTAGGGTAAGAACGGGATGGAAGAAGTTTAGGGAACTACTACCACTGCTAGCTGCAAAAGGCTTCTCCCTCAGAATGAAAGGCAGACTGTATGATGCGTGTATCCGAACAGCGATGTTGCATGGTAGTGAGACCTGGGCGCTGAAGGTGGAAGACTTACATAGATTAGAGAGAAACGAAGCCTGCATGCTCCGATGGATGTGTAACAGTAATATACGTGAACGACAAAGCATAAAGGAATTGAGAGAGAGACTGAGCATAAGAGGAATCAAATGCTGTGTGCAGGAGAGGCGGTTACGCTGGTATGGACATGTGATGCGTATGAAGGATGACAGCTGCATAAAAAGGTGCAGAGCACTAGAAGTTGATGGAAACCGCGGAGTGGGGAGACCCAAGATGACTTGGGATGAGGTGATAAAAGCCGACCTTACCCAACTACACCTCTCAAAGTCAATGACACACGACCGTGACTTCTGGCGTCACGCAGTAATACAGAGTACCCGACCTCCCATGGGTACAAGCTGAAGCATATAAACAATATGCCCCACACCCTCCCACTGCAAGGTGGTCGTGGAGGTGCCACAGCAAAAAAGCACCCAGCCCACACTGTAAAGTGGACGTGTAGGCGCCACGGAAAAAGCACCCAGCACTCACTGTAAATGAGGTTGGTGTTAGGAAGGGCATCCAGCTGTAGAATTCAACCCAAATCAGTTCCTGTATGAGCAAGGCATGGTCAGCCGACCAGACACTGCCCACAACGGCACAACCCATCTAACCCATGCTAGCGTGGAAGAACGGACGTAAAACGGTGATGATGATGATGATGATGATGATGATCATGATATATATATTCATTAGTTAAGCAAACAAGATCACAAATTTCTCAAGGAGGCCATTAAAGGATTGTCAAAATGGAAGGAATGCAAAGAATAATAATAATTACAATTATATAATATACAATTATATAATTATTCTTTGCATTCCTTCCATTAACTAAAATTATGTTGACAATCCTTTAATGTCCTCCTTGTGAAATTTGTGGTTTTGTTTGCTTAACTAATGAATATATCCACCCACCACCACTACCACCACTACTACCACTACCACATCCACAACCACCACTGCTACCACTTCCACCACCACCACTACAACCACCACTACTACCACTTCCACCACCACCACTACTACCCACCACCACAACCACCACCACTACTACCACCACCACAACCACCACCACTACTACCACCACTACCACTACTACCACCACTACTAACACTTCCACCACCACCACCACTACTACTACCACTACAACCACCACTACTACCACTTCCACCACCACTACTACCACCGACACAAACACCACTACTACCAATTCCACTACCAACACCACCACCTCCACTTCCTCCACCACCACTACTACCACCACCACTACCACCACCACTACCACCACTATCACCAACACTACCGCCACTACCATCACCGCCACCACCACCACTAACACCTCTACCACCACCACTACCACCGCCACCACTACCACTACCACCACCACCACTACCACCACCACTAACACCACCACCACCACCACCACTACCAACACCACCACCACCACTGCCACCACCACTACTACCACCACCACCACCGCCACCACCACCACCACCACTACCACCACCACCACTACCACCACCACTACCACCACCACCACCACCACTACCAACACCACCACCACCACTGCCATCACCACTACCACCACAACTACCACCACCACCACTACCACCACCACCACTAACAACACCACCACCACCACTGCCACCACCACTGCCACCACCACCACCACCACCACCACCACTACTAACACCACTACCACCACCACCACCACTACCACTACCCCCACCACCACTACCACCACCACTACCACCACTACCAACACCACCACCACCACTGCCACCACCACTACCACTACTACCACCACCACCACCGCCACCACCACCACCACC
>CAXHJY010001608.1:62500-65000 GCA_964016885.1 Eledone cirrhosa | reverse complement strand
TAGATAGGAGTAACTATAGAGGCATTAAATTAATCGACCAGCTCATGAAGGTCACAGAAAAAGTAATAGTGCAACTAATCAGAGAGAGAATTGATCTAGATGAAATGCAGTTCGGGTTTGTGTCAGGCAAAAGTACCACAGACGTTCTTTTCATTGTACGACAACTACAGGAGAAGTACCTAGCTAAAAGTAAACCCCTATACTGAGCTTTTGTCGACTTGGAGAAAGCCTTCGACAGAGTCCCCCGTTCCATTATCTGGTGGGCTCTTAGAAAACTAGGTGTTGATGAATGGCTCGTGAGAGCTAAACAAGCCATGTATAAAGAAACAGTCAGCAAGGTTAGAATTAACAACGAATATAGTGAAGAGTTTAGCATAAAAGTTGGTGTTCATCAGGGCTCCGTTCTTAGCCCCTACTATTTATTATTGCCCTTCAGGCTATAACAGTGGAGTTGAAGACCGGCTGCCCATGGGAACTCCTATACGCAGATGATCTAACACTCATAGCTGAATCAATGGCCGAACTAGAGAAGAAATTCCAAACATGGAAGCTAGGCCTAGAATCAAAAGGCCTTAAAATTAACCTGTCTAAGACTAAAGTTATAGTTTGTAGGAAGGAAAATAGGGCGCCGGTCCCATCTGGGAAATGGCCATGCTCAGTGTGTAGGAAAGGAGTAGGTAGAAACTCCATTTTATGTCCCAAATGAAAAGTATGGGTGCATAAAAGATGTAGTGGGATCATAGGTAAGCTAACTGAGAACATAGATTTTATATGTGGCCGGTGCTCTGGTGCAATAAGTAGCAGCAAGTGCCCACAGAATACTAGCTCATGCCATTGCACAGATGGCTCTATAGAAATAGTGGACAGTTTCCGTTACCTGGGCGACAAAATCAACAGTGGGGGAGGGTGCTCTGAAAGTACAGTAGCTAGAGTCAGAACTGGATGGAAAAAGTTCAGTGAGCTTATACCACTATTAGCCGCTAAAGGGTTCTCCCTAAAAATGAAAGGCAGGCTGTATGATTCCTGCATACGAACAGCAATGTTACATGGCAGTGAGACCTAGGCATTGTGTGCAGAGTATATACGCAGACTAGAGAGGAACGAAGCTTACATGCTCCGCTGGATGTGTAATAGTAATATACATGAACGGCAAAGCATAAACGAACTAAGGAAAAAATTAGAAATAAGAGGGATCAGATGTTGTTTACTCGAGAGAAGGCTACGTTGGTACGGTCACGTGATGCGCATGAAAGATGACAGCTGTATAACAAAGTGCAGGGCAATAAAGATAGACGGTAGCCATGGAGTAGGCAGACCCAGAAAAACCTGGGACGAGCTGATAAATTCCGACCTCACACACTTACACCTCACCAAGACAATGTCACTAGACCGAGACCTTTGGCAGTACTCAGTAACAGAGAAGACCAACCTTACCTAAATACAAAGTAAAACCTACTACAGTCAGTAGGCATCTCTAGCAATACACCCCCACCCATCCACACCGCCCCTTTCAATGTAAAGTTATGTTGGTGCCACAACATCCAGGCCGAAACAAATGAGATCGTGTAGGTGTCACGACAAAAAAACACCACAGTCCAGGCTGTAATGTGGCCGTGTAGGCAACACGGTAAAAACCTCCCAGACCCACACTGTAAATGTGGTTGGTGTTAGGAAGGGCATCCAGCTGTAGAAAACCCGCCAGACAGTCCTATGCTAGCAAGACAACCACTCTTGCCTCAGGTGGGAAAACATCCGTTCAAACCGATGCAAGCGTGGAACATGGACGTTAAACGATGATGATGATGATGATGATGATGATGATAATATATACATAGATTGATATCTATCTTTACTGGTGACTCATCACAGACAAAGACTAAACTATACAAAGGTTTTTCAACTTACGTCAATGTAACAGATACACACATACATACATATATATACATGTACACACACGTCAGGTATTTACATAGGTGCAATCACACACACACACACACACACATATATATATATATACATGTACACACATGTCAGGTATTTACATAGGTGCAATCACACACACACATATATATATATATACATGTACACACACGTCAGGTATTTACATAGGTGCAATCACACACACACACACACATATATATATATATACATGTACACACATGTCAGCTATTTACCTAGGTACAATCAATCACACATCAATGAAACAAAGGATATAATAGATATAGATCATGTTTTAAATCTATCATGTTAAAACATTCAGTTAAAACAGGAAAGTCAAAGCTGGGAAAAATTACGGGAGGAGTCTAGAGATAAATTATCATATTTCCGCGCCAATTATTTCAGTCATTGCTAGTTGATTGTTTATGTATACAGAGGGCTGGTGCTACCCTATAGGCAAACTAGGCAGCTGCCTAGGGCACTGATTTCAAGCGGCACTGCCTAGGGTACTGATTTCAAGTGGAGCTGGCTAGGACACAGATTTCAAGTGGCACTGCCTAGG
>CAXHJY010001608.1:40000-55000 GCA_964016885.1 Eledone cirrhosa | reverse complement strand
TCTGATTAGTTGTGCAATAACTCTTTCTGTGACCTGCATGACCTGGTCAACTACCTTAATGCCTCTATAGTCTCCCCTATCTAGAGCATCCCCTTTACCCTTGTAGTAGTTAACGATGATACAGCTATGCCAGTCATCTGGTATGGCCCCATTCTGCATTACTTGATTTACTATCCGGCTGACCATAGTATGTCCCACAATTACAGATGCTTTCAACATCTAGGCAACTATCTCTGAAGGCCCAGCTGCCTTGCCTGTCTTCATATCTTTGATGGCATTACTTACTATAATACAATTAACTTGCACCGATGGTCCCTCTATTGGATCGATTTGGGGCAGACAATCTTTTTCCCATTTATTCTCCTCATTTAGTAGCCTTTCGTAGTGACACTTCCAAGCTACCTTCTTATCAGTATCAGTGAGGGCAAGTACACCATCATCATGACGGACACACTTCTCCCCAACAATATCACAGTTTTCCTTGACACATTGTCTTGCAATCCTGAACACCTCACGTTGTTGGTCCTCGTGTTGTAGAACATACTTGAACTTTCTATCCTCTGCGTACCTCCTTGTAACGTACACTTGTCTCCTAGCTTCTCTCCTGGCCTCTCGATAGTGTTTTCTACTTCCGTCATACATTCCAAGCCTTCTTTCTGATTGACTCCTCCACCTTACTGTTCCACAACCAAGTTACACTCCTCCTGCCTATAGGTCTGCTCCAGCCACAGATTTCATCTGTCGCCTTCAGCAGGTTTAACTTTCAGGAATTCACACTGTTCCTCTATATTGTACGTCTCTAATTGGTCTTCCTTACTGTCAAAAGCATCAAGTAATATGCTTTGGAATTTATTTCTGGCTATGGGGTCCTTTAGCTTCCATATTTTTCTCCTGAGGATAGTCCTCTTCCGCTGTCTAGTACGTCTCGTCCTGACTATGAGGTCGCTAATTATCAGTCTATGTTGGGAGGTGAATTCTTCATGGGGGTGGGATTTAGTGTTAACAACAGACACTCTGTCACGTCTTCTGGTAAGGATATAATCTACCTGGCTTGTGTGTTCCCCCGATCTATAGGTGATCAAGTGATTGTCTCGTTTATATATATATATATATATATATATATATATATATATATATATATATATATATATATACATATATATATATATATATATACATATATATATATACATATATATATATATATATATATATATATATATATACATATATATATATATATATATACATATATATATATATATATATATATATATATACATATATATATATATATATATATATATATATATATATATACATATATATATATATACATATATATATATATATATATATATATATATATACATATATATATATATATATATATATATATATATATATACATATATATATATATATATATATATATATATATATACATATATATATATATATATATATATATATATATATATATATACATATATATATATATATATACATATATATATATATATATACACATATATATATATATACACATATATATATATACACATATATATATACACATATATATATATATATATATATATATATATATATATATATATATATATACATACAGATATATATATATATGTATATATATATATATACATACAGATATATATATATATGTATATATATAATATATATATATATATACATACAGATATATATATATATGTATATATATAATATATATATATATATACATACAGATATATATATATATGTATATATATTAAGACAGTCCTATGCGAGCAAGACAATCACTCTTGCCTCAAGTGGGACTACCCCCGTCCAAACCCATGCAAGCGTGGAACACGGACGTTAAACGTTGATGATGATGATGATGATGATGATACATACAGATATATATATATATGTATATATATATATATATATACATACAGATATATATATATATGTATATATATATATATATATACATACAGATATATATATATATGTATATATATACACATATATATATATATATATATATATGTATATATACATACATACAGGTATATATATATATATATATATATATGTATATATACATACATACAGGTATATATATATATATATATATATATATGTATATATACATACATACAGGTATATATATATATATGTATGTATATATATATACATACAGGTACATATATATATATGTATATATATATATATATATATATGTATATATACATACAGGTATATATATATATATGTATGTATATATATACATACAGGTACATATATATATATGTATATATATATATATATATATATGTATATATATATATATATATATATATATATATATATATATATATATATATATATATATATGTGTATATATATATATATATACATTCATACAGGTATATATGTATATATATATACATACAGGTATATATATATATATATATGTATATATATATATATATATATACATACAGGTATATATATATATGTATATATATATATATATATATATATATGTATATATATATATATGTATATATATATATATATATATATATGTATATATATATATATATACATCCATACAGGTATATATATATATATATATACATGTATGTATGTATATATGTACAACCTGTCTTATGGTCGGGTCGTTGGCGACTAAACTGGCAACCCCACCAAGGTTTCTTGGTGGGGCGGGTGACTTTGGACATCCTGCAGGACTAAAAACAAAACCTGTCAAAGGGCAAATAGCTCTTAAAAGTCAATGGCCATCCAAAATCACCGGGAGAGATGACCCCTTAGCCCTTGTCAAGGCAGAATTCTAGGAGAAGGAAAACTCTGATATAACACCTGCAACCCTGATGGTATCCAATGATGTTGACTTGTTCTTCTTTTTGGTAAATATCATCTTGGTTAAGAGAGTGGGATGGCTTTGTGCAGTGCCTTTGCTCACTATAAAAGCTTCACAGCACAGGCATTGCTTTATATCTGGAGATCTCTCTGCACTTGTCGTCACATGGTACCATGGGCCCACCACTATGAGTCAATAATTGTCACAAGTGTAGTGTTTGTACCAGAGTTTTCAAGTCGCTGGCTGGACTAAAAAGTCACACTCGTTCAGCGCATCGGTAGGAGTTCTCCTACATGGATATAAAGTAGTGGCCGAACTAGAAAACGAGTTGGCAGCCACTATATATATATATATATATATATATATATATATATATATATATATATATATATACATACATACATACATATATATACATACATGATGAGGGAGCTTATAGATAGGACAACACACGCTGTCTTTTGGTGGGGTAAGTTTTTAATTAATTTTTGTATTCTGAAACATTAAAATACAACAATTTTTTGGTCACTGGACTCGGGAATGTCACGACAGAAGTTTGGGGAAGTTACACAAATATTTTAGTATATTTTACCAGAGCAATCCTTATTTATATTTTACATTTTACATTTACTTACATCTCAATATAACATGGCTAAAATTCAAATTTTGCAAAGAGAAGAAAACGGATAAATGAACTAGATACATCTCACTGTCCACCACAATAACGTCTACACTCTCTCCCCACCATCACATGTCATTACCCTATCTAGACTAAAGTTACCGACCTGTTGTCAAACTCTCTACTCTGTGTTGAATGTGTGTATATATATATATATATATATATATATATATATATATATATATATATATATATATATATATATAGTTTTGCGAGGTTTTTATATGAAATCGTGTGTTGAAACAAATATTGTTATACTTGTGGAGGGTCATATTTGTGTAATATTGCCAGAATTAATAACAGAACACACTCACTGTTTGGTTGGTTTTCGCTTTTCGCGAAACGTAGTCTATAGCATAATATGTACAGAGGGTTCTTGCAGAAACATGACAACAGCATACATAGGCGAGACAGCTCGTAGCATAGGTGAAAGGATAGACCAACACTGGGGGGAACTAAAAGGACGAAAAAACGGGTCAGTACTATACGAACATGCCAGACAAAAACACGACGGTAACATAGACAACATATAAATTAGAATATCTAAACATAGAAATGACCCAGCAGATAGGCAAATCAGAGAGGCCAGTGAAATAGAACTTAGAAGGCCAAGACTAAACAGAAAGAATGAATGGAATAACAACAACACCCAAACAAATAACACTGACCTAAGAGAAGTATAAATAAATAAATAGATAAATAAATACATACACAAGCACAATAACAACAAACACATATAAACACACACTAGTAAAGATAGAATACATTAACCAATACACAGTCACCCAATCACGAACACACATCAAACAAAACACTATTTACACAAGCAAACGCATGCGCAAAGAAGACAAAATAAAATAAACAAACAAACAAATAAATAAATAAATATATAAACAGACTAAATAAAGATGGCGTAGAAAATACAATGCAACAGGAGGAAACAATAGCACCACTGACGATGTTGCAGATGTGCAACGAAAGAACTTTGATAAACTATATATATGTGTTTGTGTCTATATTGTATCTGTATTATTTTTGACCGTTGGTCAGTCAATGGCAACATTGAGGACCGAATAAATTAGATTACTGATATAAAAGACACAGAAGCGAAAACCAACCAAACAGTGAGTGTGTTCTGTTATTAATTCTGGCAATATTTCACAAATATGACCCTCCCCAAGTATAACAATATATATATATATATATGTATGTATATATGTGTATATACATCACTCAGTCAAACGACCAGACTTCAACCCCAACATCTACAACACAGGCACTAATGTTTACAGCAACAACAGCTTCAGAATGAATTGAAATGAACATTTACAACAACAACAACAACAGCGGCATCAAACGATAACAAAAAGAAACAACAAACAAAAAAACTCAAAATAACAAAACACACACACACACACACACACACCACTACCACAACCACCACCACCACCACCACTACCACCACCACCACTACCACTACCACTACCACCACCACTACCACTACCACCACTACCACAACCACCACCACTACCACTACCACCACTACCACTACCACTACCACTACCACCACTACCACTACCAATATCATTATTTCTATACATTTCAATGAGCTTTGCGTCTTTATATACACGTATATACACATATCAACACAGACAAAAGGTATAAATGTAGTATATATGTATATATTTATTATACATACATACATACGTATATATATATATATATATATATACACGTATCAACACAGACAAAAGGTATAAATTTAGTGTATCTGTATATATTTATTATATATATATATACATACATATATATATATATATATATGTTTATTATACATACATATACATACATATATATATATATATATATATATATATATATATATATATATACACGTATCAACACAGACAAAAGGCATAAATGTAGTATGTATGTATATATTTATTATACATACATATATATATATATATATATATATATATATATATATATATATATATATATATATATATATATATATACATACATATATATATATATATATACACGTATCAACACAGACAAAAGGTATAAATGTAGTATATATGTATATATTTATTATACATACATATATATATATATATATATATAGTAGAATAATCGAGAATCGGAAAAACAGCTCACGAATTAACGATAAACAATATCCGATATGTGTGGCAGAGGGCTCAATAATTTGGATAAATCAGAGCTATAACCATCGTTAAATTACCAACACAGAGAGATTATGCCTAAAATCACCCGCACAGCCGAAAAAAAACGACAAATACTGCTATGACCTCATTTCTTTAGAAATTAACTAAACATATTTATATTCTTACATACAATTACAGAACTAGTTTCGTTCAATGAAAGAATTAATACAATTCAACGTGTGTATATATATATACACACACACACACACACATATATATATATAGTGACGAAACATAAGTCATAGAGTGGGTAATAGAAAAAGGTGTGACCCCAACGGCAGAGCTCAAACCGTTTCGACGGCTAATTCTGGACTGAAATAGCCGTCGAAATGGCTTGAGCTCTGCCGTCGGGGTCATACCTTTTCCTATTCCCCACTCTACTACCCTAAGTATTGAGTACTCTGGTGCGTTATGGTCCATCTGGTTCCTTACCACAATTCATTCGTTATATATATATATATATATGTATATATATATATATATATAGATATATATATATATAATTAAATGGAAACTATATTTATAAAACCATATTTATTTTATTATATATATTTCAAGGGCAACCAAGGCAAATTATGGTGCGCTTTCATCAGATAAAATACAGATTTGTTTTATCAATAAATATTGAGATACCGGGAAAAAAAAACAACCTTAAGGGTTGGAGCTTCCTGGATAATGGGGATAATATTTTATTGAGGGTAATACAAAGTTATGAGGGAGTATGCAAATGAGTGTCCGAAAAGTTGAAAAGATAACGGTTTATTTAAATTAAACTGTTGGAAGAAGATGATATGTAAGGAGAGAGAAAAAAAGAAAAGGAAGGAGAAAGAGAGAAGAGGAAAGAAAGAACGATTATACATAGTGATAGTGGAGATAGACAGAGTGAATGTTGAGTGCTTTATATCAGTTATAAAAATGTTTAAGCTTGTTGAATCCCAACAAATTAAATATAACCTCTGCATATATATATATATATATATATATATATATATATATATATTTACAAATTAAATGAAGAATTAGAAAGAGAAGCCAGGACTATCCATCATCAATGATCTACTATGAATCATAGGTATTTCTTTACATTAAAGACCAAAATATATATATATATATATCATCATCTTCGTTTAACATCTATCTTCCATGCTAGCATGGGTTAGACGGGAAATGTCCCACTTGGGCAAGATTCATCGGGTGACCGTGTCTCGCTCGTATAAGACTGTATCTGGCAGGTTTTCTACAGCTGGATGCCCTTCCTAACACCAACCACATTTACAGTGTGGACTGGAAGCCTTTTTTACCGTGTTACATACACGACCACTTTACAACGTGGACTGGGTGCTTTTTTGTCGTGACACCCATACAATCTCTTTAGTTTGGACAGGATGTTGTGGTACCAACATAACTTTACAGAGACAGGGTGGTGTTGGTGGGAGCTGGAGGATGGAGTAGGGGTAGTGGGTTGGGGTATATATTTGGTTAGGAGGGTCCTATATACTGTAGGTTTCACTTTGTACATAGGGAAGGCGGGTCTTCTGTATTACTGTGTAGCGCCAAAGGTCTCGATACAGTGACATTGTCTTAGAGAGGTGTAAGTGTGCAATGTTTTTTCTGGGTCTACCTACTCCGTAACTTCCATCAATTTTGATCACCCTGCACTTTTTTTATAAAGCTGTCATCTTTCAGGCGCATCACATGACCATACCAACGTAATCTTCTGTCAAGGAAACAGCATCTGATCCCTTTGCCATCTCACTGCCATGTAGCATTGCTGTTCGTATACAGGCATCATACAATCTGCATTTCAGTTTTAGAGAGAAACCTTTAGTGATCAATAGTGGTATAAGCTCTCTGAACTTTTTCCATCGCGTTCTGACTCAGGCTACTGTACTTTCAAAACACCCTCCTCCATTGCTGATTCTGTCACCCAGCTAACAGAGAGTGTCCACTATTTCTATAGAACCATCTGAGCAGTAGAAGGAGCTAGTGTCCTGTGGGCACTCGCTACCTACTGCACATGAGCATTAGCAACACATAATCTACATTCTTAGATAGCTTACCTGTGATCCCACTACATCTTTTATGTACCCATTGTTTGCATTTGGGGCATAGGAATAACATTTCTACCTACTCCTTTCCTACACACTGAGCAAGGCCATGTCCCAGAGGGCACCTGTTTTCCTCTTTTCCTTTCTACAAACTAGAACTTTAGTCTTAGATAAGTTAATTTTAAGGCCTTTTGATTCAAGGCCATGCTTCCATGTTTGGAATTTCTTCTCTAGTTCAGCCAAAGATTCAGCTATGAGAGTTAGATCATCTGCATATAGAAGTTCCCATGGGTAATAATAAACAGGAGGGGGATAAGGACGGAGCCTCTATAAACACCTACTTTTATGCTAAATTCTTCACTGTATTCATTGTTAATTCTAACCTTGCTGACTGTTTCTTTATACATGGCTTGTATAGCTCTCACAAACCATTCATCTACTCCTAGTTTTCTAAGAGCCCACCAGATAATGGAGCGGGAGACTCTGTCAAAGGCTTTCTCCAAGTCAACAAAAGCTAGGTAGAGGGGTTTACTTTCAGCTAGGTACACCTCCTGTAGTTGTCATACAATGAAAAGGGCATCTGTGGTACATTTACCTGGCAAAAACCCAAACTGCATTTCATCTATATCAATTCGATCTCTGATTAGTTGTGCTATAACTCTTTCTGTGACCTGAATGACCTGGTCAACTACCTTAATGCCTCTATAGTCTCCCCTATCTAGAGCATCCCCTTTACCCTTGTAGTAGTTAACGATGATACAGCTACGCCAGTCATCTGGTATGGCCCCATTCTGCATTACTTGATTTACTATCCGGCTGACCATAGTATGTCCCACAATTACAGATGCTTTCAACATCTCGGCAACTATCTCTGAAGGCCCAGCTGCCTTGCCTGTCTTCATATCTTTGATGGCATTACTTACTATAATACAATTAACTTGCACTGATGGTCCCTCTATTGGATCGATTTGGGGCAGACAATCTTTTTCCCATTTATTCTCCTCATTTAGTAGCCTTTCGTAATGACACTTCCAAGCTACCTTCTTATCAGTATCAGTGAGGGCAAGTACACCATCATCATGACGGACACACTTCTCCCCAACAATATCACAGTTTTCCTTGACACATTGTCTTGCAATCCTGAACACCTCACGTTGTTGGTCCTCGTGTTGTAGAACATACTTGAACTTTCTATCCTCTGCATCCCTCCTTGTAACGTACACTTGTCTCCTAGCTTCTCTCCTGGCCTCTCGATAGTGTTTTCTACTTCCGTCATACATTCCAAGCCTTCTTTCTGGCCTTGATTGACTCCTCCACCTTACTGTTCCACAACCAAGTTACACTCCTCCTGCCTATAGATCTGCTCCAGCCACAGATTTCATCTGTCACCTTCAGCAGGTTTAACTTTCAGGAATTCACACTGTTCCTCTATATTGTACGTCTCTAATTGCTCTTCCTTACTGTCAAAAGCATCAAGTAATATGCTTTTAAATTTGTGACTAGCTGTGGGGTCCTTCAACTTCCATATTCTTCTTGTCAGGCTAGTCCCCTGTTGTCGAGTACGTCTAGTCCTGACTATGAGGTCACTAACTATAAGGTTATGTTGGGAGGTGCATTCTTCATGGGGAAGGACTTAGTGTTTACAAAAGACAATCTGTCACATCTTCTGGTAAGGATATAATCTACCTGGCTGGTGTCTTTCCCTGATCTACAGGTGATCAAATGATTGTCTCATTTTTTGAAGTTTGTGTTACAGATAGTTAGGTTATTAGCATCACAGAATTCCAGGATCCTTCAGCTTCCCCATTTCTAGTACCAAAATTAAAATTGCTAAGATAACAAAAACATCTTACCTTATCAAATTTAATAATCCCAAATATTTTCAGGTTTAAAAACCCATTATCAAGGGAGCATCTCTATGATAGACTTAAAGGATCAATCAGAGTTGACTTGGAAGGCAGATTTAAGTTAAATCTGCCTTCATACAAGTCAACAATTATTTCACCTCAATTGGCCCCACTTTCTTTAACTTTACACCAAAACACATTAAAACAGAAACAGACCCCATAAAGTTCAACCAACTAGAACTTGACACCCTCAAATCCAACAGGTAGACCTTCAGTCTAGATGTAGTATCCCTCTACACATCGGTACCTGCACTCCTGGCAGTGGACATACTCATTGAATTTGTTGGTTTCAGCGACCTGGATTGTTTTGGCCTCACCACCACCAACGTCCTCCAACTCCTATACATCATTGTAAACAACGCATTTTTCAACTTCCTGGGACAAACCTACCGACAGAACTTTGGGCTACCAAAGGGATCCAGCCTCTCGGGTTTACTGGTCATTTCATATATGAACAGGCTTGAACGCTGAGTACTCAGCTCCTGTGACACCTGCACTTGCTTCACTAGATATGTGGATGATATACTCATCCTCACATCCACCAAGGAGAATGCCAACAAGATTTTCGAATATTTCAACAATGATGACAATAACATCAAGTTCAGCATCAAACATCCCACCGACTCTAGGTCCCTTGCTTTACTTTATTTCAGAGTGAGCATCTCTGATAGCGATGAAATCCACACCAATTTCTACCACAAAGCAGCCAGCAGGGACCTGTTTGTGCATTACAAATCTGCCCTCCCCAACAGCTCTAAAAGAGGGTACATCTTCAACAAAATGGCTTGCATGTACAACAGATGCAGGGACGCTGCTAATATAGCCACCCATATCAGACGATTCCACAAGGTACTCTGTCATACAATTCTAATTCGTCTTCTTTCTTGTCATACACATCTTGTAGGGTTTTCCTAAATATATATTTTAGTGAAATGACAGCTGCATAAAAAGGTGCAGAGCACTAAAAGTCGATGGAAGTCTTGGAGTGGGGAGACACAAGAAGACCTGGGATGAGGTGATAAAAGCTGACGTTGACCAATTGCACCTCTCAAAGGCGATAACACAGGACCGAGACCTCTGGCGTCACGCAGTAATACAGAAGACCTGACTTCCCACAGGTACAAGCCGAAGCTGAAACATATAGACAATATGCCCCCACCCCCTCCCACTGTAAAGTGGTCGGGGAGGTGTCATGGAAAAATACCCAGCACTCACTGTAAATGAGGGTGGTGTTAGGAAGGGCATCCAGCTGTAGAAATCAAGCCAGAATCAGTTCCATGTGAGCAAGCCAAGGTCAGCCGACTTGACACTGCCCACAACAGGACAACCAGTCTAACCCATGCTAGCGTGAAAGAATGGACCTAAAACGGTGATGATGGTGATGATGATGATGAGGATATATATATATATGTTTATATATATATGGAGATACACATTATTATTACTATTATGATGGGCGGTAGCAGTAAATGGTAGAGCATCAGACAACATATTTAGTGGCATAGAGTTACAACCTTTTAATTTCTGAGTTCAAATCCCATCGGTCTAAGGGTGTGTATGTGTGTCTATATAAATATATATATGACATTTATGTTATGTTGTAGAACCAGTAATTCTGGTTCACAAATGATGCAATTCAATTGTTCAGTTATTGTTATTTTTGGGGAAGGTCATGTCTCCTATTTGCCAAATAATAGGAAATTGCACTCACTTTAGCTGCTACAACATTCACAGATTTTCATTTCTAAATTCTATTATTAAAATTTAGATTTTTTTTTTAATAAAATAGAGATATTTTGAAATATTTATGAGAAAAAAAATCTATCTTCATAGTTATTATTTACTAATCTGAATAAGAAAAGCAAAAAACCCAGGCAACGCCTGTCATTCAGCAAGTTGAAAATATATGTCACCTTTTATCTATCTTCATTGAGGTGTTATGATAAATTTAACTGTAATCTGTGACACGGATTTACAGACAAAGCATACATACATATATATATATACCTGTATGTATATATATACATATATATTGGTCTGTAGGTGGCCGTGTGGGTAATAGTAGTGTATCTATGCATGCTTTATGTATGTATAGATTGGGGGGTAGGGTTTCAATCTTCTTTCCGTCTAACCCATGCTAGCGTAGAAGAACGGACGTAAAACGGTGATGATTGTATATATATATATACCTGTATGTATATATACATATATGTAAATATATATATACCTGTATGTATATATATATACATATATATATATGTAAATATATATATACCTGTATGTATGTATATATATATGTATTTCATTTCATACATTTCATTTTACGTCCGCTTTTTCCCTGCTTGCAAGGGTGGGACAGGAACTGATTCTGGCTTGATTTCTACAGCTGGATGCCCTTCCTAACGCCAACCTCATTTACAGTGAGTGCTGGGTGCTTTTTTGCTGGGTGCCACTTTGCATTTCCATAGCTGAGTAAACTGGAGCAATGTGAAATAAAGTGTCTTGCTCAAGGAAACAACACATCACCCGGTCTGAGAATTGAACTCACAACCTTTCGATTGCAAGGCCAATGCTCTAACCACTAAGGCATGTGCCTCCATATATATATATACCTGTATGTATGTATATATATACACATATATATATATACCTGTATGTATGTATATATATACATATATATATATACCTGTATGTATGTATATATATATATACATATACATATATATATATATACATATATATATATACCTGTATGTATCGGTTTAAAAACAAACAAACCGAGCATTATAATAAATGTTTGGTAAACCGATACGTGCATATATATATGTGTGCATGTATGTATATATATACATACTACTGTACGTCTGTATACATATATGTATGTACGTATACATACTTACATTTAAGTAAGTGCCGTACTAAGAGTGAGAAATGAAATTTCGTTTCATTCTATTCCATTTATATATATATATATGTATGTAAACATATATATATATATATATATATATATATATATATATATATATATTATATATAGGAACGAGTAGGACCCCGATGGCTGAGCTCAAGCCGTTTCGACGGCTAATTCTGGACTAAAATTTAGTCCAGAATTAGCCGTCAAAACGGCTTGAGCTCAGCTGTCGGGGTCCTACTCGTTCCTATTACACACTCTACTACCCTAAGTATTGAGTACTTTGGTGCATTATGGTCCACCTGGTTCCTTACCACATTTCCTTCGTTATATTTTTATATATATATATATATATCTGAATCATCCGAATCATTGAGCACTTCCCGCACATCTCGGAGGTTGTTTTTCGTTATTTCGTGGGCCGAAATGCAAATCTCGATAATTTATGTTTGTATTATTCTCCAGACTCTAGCTATTGACCAGTTAATTTTCTTGATATTTTAGTTGATTCTATTGACTGCTGAATAGCTTATGTTAATTTTAACCCTTCTGTTGAGAACTCTATTCGATTTGTGATGTTTTTGCATTCTTGCAAAAATATACACAACTGAATTCATTCACCTGATATAGGGGTTGCCTCCTTTGCCGATCCCCACGTGGGGTCAGTAATAGTCAGTCCTTGTATTAACATTGAACTAAAACCTGTTGAGAAAGTGGCTTCCTTGTTCAATCATCTTACCAGAAGCCTGACATTATTTATGTAAGCGGACGGTACTTGATTTAGGAGCCGCAGAAACCCATATACTGGATTTTACCAACCTTCCAGGGGTCCGGGTAAATTTTCAATACCCGAATTACTTGATCGTTTTTTTTTTGGCTATGCAAATGATTGTTTAACCATCGTCTCAGTGTGTTTGGCCTTTAACGTTTGTTATAGCTCTGGTTCACCTGAATCATTGAGCACTTGCCGCACATCTCGGAGGTTGTTTTTCGTTATTTCGTGGGCCGAAATGCGAATCTCGATAATTTATGATTTGTATATATAAATATATATATATATATATATATATATATATATATATATATATATATATAGCGGCGATGAATTAGTTTTGCGAGGTTTTTTATATGAAATCGTGTGTCGAAAACCAACCAAACAGTGAGTGTGTTCTGTTATTAATTCTGGCAATATTACGCAAATATGACCCTCCCCAAATATAACAATATATATATATACATATATATATATATATACATATATATATATATATATATATATATATATATATATATATATATATACGTATATATACATATATATATATATATATATATATATATATACATATATATACATATATATATATATATATATATATACATATATATACATATATATATATATGCATATATATATATATGCATATATATATATATATATATATATATATATATATATATATAAATACAATATCGGAGAAAGCTTTTTTAGCGATACTCCGGCCAAATTCCAACTCACTCAACAAACATTAGGAAATAAGTGATTATATTCCTAATTATGCGTTCGGGGTGCTAACTAAATGTATTGCGGGGAAAATTGGCTGTATTATTTCATATGAGACATATCGAATATATCTCTTCCCAGACGGATGTCTCGTTTCATTATAGGATTCCTACAATTTGGGTGAAATTATACCAATTTATGTAGGAGCTTGTATAGGATCAACAGATAATATTCAAGTGGGCTCCTATAATTCATCAGTGGGTGCCCCAATAATACTAATATCGATAATCTAACCAACATCATTTAGCAATAATCATCATCCTCTGTGCCTGAGGTATCTGTTAGGTTGCTAGTCCAGCAGTTCTAAAGCAATATATATATGTATATATATATATATATATATGTATATATATATATATATATATATATTTTGTTATACTTGGGGAGGGTCATATTGTTGTAATAATATTGCCAGAAATAATAACAGAACACACTCACTCATATATATATATATATATATATATATATATATCATCATCATCATCATCATCGTTTAACGTCCATGTTCCACGCTTGCATGGGTTTGGACGGGAGTTTTCCCACTTGAGGCAAGAGTGATTGTCTTGCTCGCATAGGACTGTCTGGCGGGTTTTCTACAGTTGGATGCCCTTCCTAACACCAATCACATTTACAGTGTGGGACTGGGAGGTTTTTACCGTGTTGCCTACACGGCCACATTACAGCCTGGACTGTGTGTTTTTTTGTCGTGACACCTACACAACCTCATTTGTTTCGGACTGGATGTTGTGGTACCAACATAACTT
>CAXHJY010001608.1:0-20000 GCA_964016885.1 Eledone cirrhosa | reverse complement strand
GCTAAACCTGCCAGTAGGAGAAAGAGGGGAGGGGTGGAGTAGACCCAATCAAGCGTTGGTAGTGCCAGCTACAGCTGGGCATGAGGTCAACCATCGGGAAACTATTCTTTAGGCTCATTGAAAAACACTTCCCATTACAACACCGCTACCACAACATAATTAACAAAAATACCATCAAACTCTCTTACAGCACTACACCAAACTTCGCACAAAACATCGTCTCCTCTAACAACAAAAAACTCAACCCCGATGGCAGAAATAACCTAAATAGCAGTGGAGAACCGACCAGGAGGTGTAACTGCCCGGATAGACATATTTGCCCACTCGACAATAGATGCAGAGACCGTAATGTGATCTACCAGTGCAACGTGAGGACGGATACCTCAAACAAAGCCTATATAGGACTTACCGCATGTGACTTCAAGACCCGGCTATACCAACATAGACATACCTTCCGAAACCCGGCCCGGCGTCACGCCACTACACTTTCGGGCCACATATGGGACCTCAAGGACAACAACATCACCTATGATCTCACTTGGAGATTACTGTCCAGAGCCAATTCTTACACGGGAGGACGCCGTCCGTGCAATTTATGCTCGGAAGAAACTTGACAAATGTTGTTTTCGACGGACCAACTCCTAAACAAGAAAGATGAACTGGTCACTGCATGTAAACATAGATTGCGTAAGACTTACCTCGCCCTCAAACCCCATAATGACCCGGGGGGATAGACTAGGGCTATAACACCCCACTTGCCGATTTTGCAATGGGTAACCCCTGCTTGCCAAGGAAGACGTAAGATCTTCTTTGTATTCTTTTATCGCTTCCTTTATTTCCTCCCCCCCTCTCTCCTTAGTCCTTCTACCCCAGCTCTTCTCCTTTGTCGGCGTCTTTTCTCGCCCACCCGAGGCTGCCCTTTGGTCCCATGTAGCCTTAGTACCCCCAACCCCCTCCCCTAGTCTATGATAGATTTGGCGGACTCCGCCCTTTATAGCAGTTGGCTTAGACCCCGGATACTTGCCCCCTTTTTCCGACCGCTCCCACTATTCTCTGTACCCTCTATATTTCTTAGTGGCACTTATGCCTTATTTTTTCGTTTCAGTATTTCTTGCCTCGCTTTTCTTCTGGGCGGGGTGGATTCTGAATTTATTTCTCCGTATTCTACCTTTATTTCGTACGAACTTCCATGTAGCTTGTTTTAGATCTTTTAGAGTTAGCATTAGTATATATTTTTCTCGGGACTCAGAATTATTATCTCGTACTAGTTCACATTGCTGCACTGGGTCGTTGCTGGCCCGGGATGGAAACCTTTATTGTTTATTTCGTGGTAGTCTCTTTAGTATTTTGGCCCCTTTTGTTGACCCGTCACCGTATCATTTACGTACTTATACCTCTTAAAAGGGTCCTTGCCTATTCCATCCCACCTAGTTCTTTTACTTATTTCGTTATTTCTTTATTTATTTCTTTCTTTACTTCTTTCTTTCTTTCTTTCTTTATTTTATTCTCGCCTAACAATAGCCTGAGACCTAGGTCGTAGAATTTAATTTACTTTACTTTTTTCTTTACACTTATTTGCTTTTCTTCACTCTCAGTATTTTTTCTTTCCTATATATATTTTTCTACCCCCCATTGTTCTACCTACCGTTCCGACTTCCTCCCCCTCCCCCTCCCCTGTATCTTCTTTGACCTCATGCCCAGCTGTAGCTGGCACTACCAACGCTTAATTGGGTCTACTCCACCCCCTCCCCTCTTTCTCCTACTGGCAGGTTTAGCCACCATCTCCCCTACTAATTTGCAACCACAGAATTACTACTGATTTTTGACAATCACTTTGACCATATATGGAATTACCCCTTGAGAAGATCGGCTATTTAAATACCAGGATAAATTTTCGTTTAGTCCAGAATTAGCCGTCGAAACGGCTTGAGCTCAGCTGTCGGGGCCTTACTGGTTCCTATATATATATATATATAATGTATATATATATATATATATATATATATATATAATGGATATATATATATATATATATATATAATGGATATATATATATATATATATATATAATGGATATATATATATATATATATATATAATGGATATATATATATATATATATATAATGTATATATATATATATATATATATAATGGATATATATATATATATATATATATATATATATATATATATATATATAATGTATATATATATATATATATAATGTATATATATATATATATATATATAATGGATATATATATATATATATAATGGATATATATATATATATATATATATATATAATGGATATATATATATATATATATATATATATATATATATCCATTATATATATATATATATATATATATATATATATATATATATATATATATATATATATATATAAAGAAAAAGAGATGAAATCGAAAATGCAACTGAAGTCTTATTTTTTTTAAAAATATATATATTTATTTGGTTCCTTTACCGGTTTCGCAGTTCTTCTGCTTTCACTCGTGTAGGACACCTCGGTTATTTTTCATTTTGTAAAAAAAACCTCACTTTCTCATATATATATATATATATATATATATATATATATATATATAAATATATATATATATATATATATTATGAATATATAATGTGTATATAATGTATAAAATGTATATATATATATAATGTATATTATGAAGATATAATGTATATATAATGTATATTATGAAGATATAATGTGTATATAATATATCTAATGTATATACATATAATATAAGATGACAGCTGTATAAAAAAACTGCAGGACAGAAGTTATGGAGTAGGCAGACACAGAAAAAACCTCACACACTTACACCTCTATAAGACAATGTCACTGGACCGAGACCTTTGGCGCTATGCAGTAATACAGAAGACAAACCTTGCCTAAGTAGAAAGCAAGACCTACAGTCAGTTGGCACCTCTTAATCAAATATACACCCCCATCCCACTACTCCAACTCCCCCACTGCCATCTACACCAGCCCTTTCTCTGTAAAGTTATGTTGGTACCACAACATCTTGTGTGTACTATATGTGTGTATATATATATATATATATATATATATACATATATAATGGACTGGGTGTATTTTATTGCAGTTCCAACACTACCACATTACAGAATGTACTGGGTGTATTATATCATGACACCAACATTACCACTTTACAGAGTGTACTGGGTGTATTATATCATGACACCAACACTATCACTTTACAGAGTGTACTGGGTGTATTATATCATGACACCAACATTAGCACTTTACAGAGTGTACTGGGTGTATTTTATCATGACACCAACACAGCAACCTTACAGAGTGTACTGGGTGTATTATATCATGACACCAACACTGCCACTTTACAGAGTGTACTGGGTGTATTATACCATGACACCAACACTACCACTTTACAGAGTGTACTGGGTGTATTTTATCATGACACCAACACTACCACTTTACAGAGTGAACTGGGTGTATTATATCATGACACCAACTCTACCACTTTACAGAGTGTACTGGGTGTATTATATCCTGACACCAACTCTACCACTTTACAGAGTGTACTGGGTATGTTGTATCATGACACCAACTCTACCACTTTACAGAGTGTACTGGGTGTATTATATCCTGACACCAACTCTACCACTTTACAGAGTGTACTGGGTATGTTATATCATGACACCAACTCCACCACTTTACAGAGTGTACTGGGTGTATTATATCATGACAACAACACAGACAGTAAGAACAGACAGACAGAAAGACAAATAATTTTATATATAGAGAAATAACCTCCATTACACTCTGCTATGTAAATAAGTGAAATAGGAAATAGTTATCTAAATAGGAGCACACCATATGTCAAGACCGGATGTCCTTATCTAAATAATTGAAACACACATTTCAAGGCTGGAATATAATACTTGAAATGAAAATATTCTCTCTAGGATAGGTTCGTGTGTGTGTTTGAGTGTATATAACGGTGTGTATGTATATATGTGTATGTGTGGAAGGCTGTTGATGATTTTAGAGAGGGGAGAATTAGAGCTGAATTTTTATATATTCAAGGAAATGGTTTTCATAAGTAGATAGATTGAGAGAGAGATGGAGAGAGGTATAGCTAGATAAATAGAGTGAGGGAGAGAGAATCAAAGAGAGAGTGACAGAAACAAGTGTATATATATAAAGTCTTCCAGTCATTAATGAACAAATTTAAAACAAATGATGACCACTCGAAGACAGAGAAATTATTGACTAAGGTAAATACTTTTAAATAACTTTTAATTAATTTAAAATTACTAACACAATAATTGTATGAAATTCTTAGTAAAATTTAGATATTTCAGTCGACTAATAAAACAATATCTTTGACATGTCACCACAACACAATCTAATAGTGTAATTAATCTAATATAGTGTTAATTACTTGAGTCAATATTATTATTATAAATATTTTAATTATTTTGAAAATACTAAAACATTTAATTTATGATAAAGTCATCCAATATATATTGAAAATCTCTATACCTATAAATACCCTTTCATTTCCTGCTAATATTATACACTATACAGAAGGAAGTTAAGAAATAATAGATTTAAAAAGGGTGGAAATATCGATAAACTCGAAGTAGAACCCAGCGATACCCAGGGGAAAGATCAGTGGATAATATGCTGGTAATTAATAATTACAACTCTGTATAAATATATTATACATTACATATATATTTTTATATATATATATATATATATATATATATATTATATGTATATATATATTATATATCGTCGAGGCTTCCAAATTCACTATTTTTCTTATTCCACAATGCTTCAAGCAAACCTGAACACTCTCTTATATTATTATCATTATTATTATTATCATCATTTTACGTCCGCTCTTCCCTGCTTGCAAGGGTGGGACGTGTCTTATTCAGCACAGCATCTCTCCACTTGTCACGGTCCTTCGTCATCTCTACAGTGAGCTTCAGCTATCTGAGGTCTGTTCTCACCACCTCCGCCCATGTTTTTCGTGGTCTACCTCTACCACGTCTTCCTTCAACTGGCATTTCCTGGCACTTCTTCACCCATCGGTCATCCTCAATGCACATCACATCTCCATATCACATCAGTCTCTTTCCCGTACACTACATTCTATCCCTCTCAGACACAGTTTCTCTCTCAACACATTCATGCTGGGTCGTTCACACACGTTGACATTATTTTACAATACATTCTTCCTTCTCAATCTAAATTGTTTTATTCATTTTCGATGTCGACGATTGACCACATCTTATGAAATAAATATATATACATATATATATATATATACACGCACACACACACGCACACACACACACACACACACACACACACACACACATACGCACACACACACATATATAGATATGGATAAGTATATTTCATTTTAATCAAAGATTTCCCCGGGGGCACAAACCCCTTCTGAAAATCTTTTCCTTCGATTTATATGAAATTTAAACCATAGGTAAATGACAAGATATGATGTCTATTCACAAAATTTCAGCAAATTTCAATAACATTATGATACCCTAACGGGGGTTAAACCCCCTATTGTGAAAATATTGGAAGCCCATAACTTGAGTATTTGAACCTCTTTTATCACGGGGTTTTTCTATTAATTAAACATAAATCAACAAAAAAAGCACCCACCCCCCCTTTTACGTTGTTTACCCTGAAGTTCTTCATTAGGACAAAGTATGAAATATATTTTCATGTATTTATTATGCTATAAAATAAATAATTAAACTTTGATTTGATATATTACAAAAAAATGATGTTTTGATTTGATATATTACAAAAAAATGATGTTTTGATTTGATATATTACAAAAAAATGATGTTTTCCAATGTTTCATACATTACATTTTACATTAAGTAATATTGAAATGCAGAGTTTTTCTCCATAAATTATATCACTCATCAATCAATCATCATTTTCTTACAAAAAAAATGTGTGAAATGCAGCAAGGCACGGGTAATTCAGCTAGTATATATATATGTGTGTGTATATATATATACACACATATATATATATAAAGATTTTACCAGTTCCAAACTATGCAACATTGAGTAAAATGTTAAGTTTCAGAGGCTGTCCTGGGTGCAAGGGAGTGGACTAAAATAAATTATTGTTTTTGCTGGGGTTGTCCGCTCCCTTGTGAACTTCAGAACTTCCCGACAGCTCAGCGTAGATACAGAGGTGCTGGAAGTTGACCACTTAACCACCACCCAGATTACTACTACCATAGGTGATTCACACCAGTCCCCCACCATCTTAGCTGGCAATATGATACGGTCACAGAGATTTCAATTCAGCCACAGATTTGTTGTTTACTGCTAGCTTCGGTGTTCGGCAGAATTCTGTGTTTGGGTATGTGTGTCCCCACCTCCCATTTATGGCGGGATAATATACCGACCAATAACCGCAAAGGGAGAATATAATTTAAAGCTATGGGTAATATTAATTATCATTATAAAGTGAAATTACAGATCAAACATTTTTAATTTAAAAAATAAAAAATTAGAAATCTAGAAATTTAGATATTAGTCGAATATAGTAAGAATAATATCTAACTGGTTGTTGTGTATATTCGTAATAGGAATTGGGTTCAAAATTGGATATTAAATGTTGGTAGTGATGCAGGGAATAGTCTATTAATTTGTTATGACTCCATACTAGAAAAAAAATTGGCATCTTAATGAAAATGACAGGTGAAAGAAAATAAGGGAAAAAAATATGTGAAAAATGTCCGAATGGAAAGAAATTATAAAGAGTCCAGTTATATTCAGTGCTTTGGATGTTTTGGTCAGTCTAGTCACAGCAGGGTACAAATAGACTTCTCTGGCTGTCCATAGTTAGGTGAGCTAGAATGGGACATAGTAGGAGATCTTCTTTCTAGGGTTTAGTGTGAAATAAAAGGTGTTGCAGGAAAATAAGAGGTTATCGTTGCTTTTGGTTCTCTCATTAATCTGGTCGAAAGTTGGTTCATAGTTGGTTCATAGTTAAATTTCCGTCAACTGTTAGAGATGTCCAACAGTTTCTGGGTTTCTGACTTTTAATTTTTGAAATTTGAAATGTTTAAATATTTAGATTTTTGAAGTTTTAAATTTATAAACTTTGATCTGTAATTTTATTTTCTAATGATAATTAATATTAACGATAGCATTAACCCTTTAGCATTTACATTACTATTATATTTTCATGGTAAAGGCTTTTTCTCACATAATTATCTCACATAATATGGAATTTACAAGATTTTGATTATGTCATTATTTATTTCTCACTTTGTGGTAATTGGTCAGTATATTCTCCCCCCATAAACAGATGGTGGGGAAGTACACACCCAAACACAGAATTGTGGTGGTGGTGGTGATAATGGTAGTGGTGGTGGCAGTAGTGGTGATAGTGGTGGTGGTAGTGGTGGTGATAGCGGTGGTGGTGGTGGTGATAATGGTAGTGGTGGTGGCAGTGGTGGTGGTGGTGGTGGCAGTGGTGGTGGTGGTGATAGTGGTGATAGTGGTGGTGGCAGTGGTGGTGGTGGTGGTGGCAGTGGTGGTGGTGATGATAGTGGTGATAGTGGTGGTGGCAGTGGTGGTGATAGCGGTGGTGGTGATAATGGTAGTGGTGGTGGCAGTGGTGGTGGTGGTGGTGATAGTGGTGGTGCCAGTGGTGGTGATAATGGTAGTGGTGGTGGCAGTGGTTGTGGTGGTGATAATGGTAGAAGGTGGTGGTGGCCATGGTGGTGATAGTGGTGATGGTAGTGGTGGTGGTGGTGATGGTAGTGGAGGTGGTGGTGGTGGTGGTGGTGATAATGGTAGAAGGTGGTTGCAGTGGTGGTGATGTGGGGTGGGCGGGTATGGGGGGGGTGATGGTGATAGTGGTGATGGTTGTGGGTGTGGTGGTGGTGGTGGTGGTGATAATGGTTGTGTGTGGTGGGTGTGGTGGTGGTGGTGGTGGTGATAAGGGTAGAAGGTGGTGGCAGTTGATAGTGGTGATGGTAGTGGGTGTGGTGGTGGTGATAATGGTTGTGTGTGGTGGGTGTGGTGGTGGTGGTGGTGGTGGTGATAAGGGTAGAAGGTGGTGGCAGTTGATAGTGGTGGTGGCAGTGGTAATGGTTGTGTGTGGTGGGTGTGGTAGTGGTGGTGATAGTTTAGGTGGTGGTGGTGGTAGTGGTGGTAGTAGTATTTGTAGTAGTAATAATATTGGTAGAAGTGGTAGTAGTAGTGGTGGTGGGGGTAGTTTAGCTGGTAGTGGTGGTGGTAGTAGTAGTGGTGTTAGTAGTAGTAGTGGTGGTGGGGGTAGTTTAGCTGGTAGTGGTGGTGATAGTGGTAGTGGTGTTAGTAGTAGTAGTGGTGGTGGGGGTAGTTTAGCTGGTAGTGGTGGTGATAGTGGTAGTGGTGTTAGTAGTAGTAGTGGTGGTAGTGGTGATAGTGGTAGTAGTGGTGTTGGTAGTAGTTGTAGTGGTGATAGTGGTAGCGATGGTGGTAGTGGTGTTAGTAGTAGTAGTAGTGGTGGTGTTAGTAGTAGTAGTGGTGTTAGTAGTAGTTGTAGTGGTGATAGTGGTAGCGATGATGGTGGTAGTGGTGTTAGTAGTAGTGGTGGTAGTAGTGGTAGATGTAGTAGTCGTAGCAGCAGTAGTAGTAGTAGTAGTGGCGGTGGTAGTGGTAATAGCAGTAGTGGTAGTAATGGTGGTGGTGGTGGTAGTAGTAGTGGTAGTGGTAGTAGTAGTGGTGGTGGTAATAGTAGTAGTAGTAGTAATGATGGTGGTAGTAGTAGTAGTAATGATGGTGGTAGCACTAGTAGTAGTAGTAGTAATGGTGGTAGTAGCAGTAGTGGTAGTAGTAGTAGTATTAGTAGTAATGGTGGTAGCAGTAGTAGTATTAGTAATGGTGGTAGCAGCAGTAGTGGTAGCAGTAGTAGTATTAGTAATGGTGGTAGTGATAGTAGTGGTAGTAGTAGTTATGGTGGTAGCAGTAGTATTAGTAATGGTGGTAGCAGCAGTGGTGGTAGTAGTGGTAGTGGTAGTAGTAGTAGTAGTAGTAGTGGTAATGGTGGTAGCAGCCATGGTGGTAGTAGTGGTAGTGGTAGTAGTAGTAGTAGTGGTAGTGGTAGTAGTAGTAGTAGTAGTAGTGGTAGTAGTAATGGTGGTAGCAGCCATGGTGGTAGTAGTGGTAGTGGTAGTAGTAGTAATGGTGGCAGTAGTGGTAGTAGTAGTAGCAGAGGTAGTGGTAGTGGTAGTGGTAGTAGTAGTGGTAGTGGTAGTGGTAGTACAGCAGTAGTGGGAAGAGGAAGTGGAGGACATTCTAGACAAACCCTCCCAGTCATTCCAAAAGGAAATAAGTGATGAAATCTGAGCCTGTTTGAAAATAATCAACGCTGAACTCTCTACAAAGATGAGGGCAAACCTTGGTAGAGATGAACCATCAGAGCTGTTCACCCTGAATCTATTAAGGCTTGGGGATGGAACACTTCCTGTAGATAGAAAAGGGCAGTATTGGTAGAGAGTCGGACGCCATGCTGTGAGGCATAGAGTTACAACCCTTTATGGTTTGAGTTTAAATCCCGCCAAGGTTAATTTTGCCTTTCATCCTTACGGAATCGATAGAATAAAGCACCAGCAATGCACTAGGGTAATTGCTGGCCTTGTGCCAAAAGTAGAAACAATACATCTATCTATATATCTATCTGTCTATCTATCTCACCTCAGTAAATTCGCTGAAAGGTGAGTGAATGTGGCGAAAATGTCCCGAGTGATATAAACCTGTAGGTTGAGGAAGATAAACAGAGGGAAGACGGGAACACCTACAAAACGTGTTCCTGGTGTTGAGGGTTGTTCTATCCATGGGGTGTAAAACAACCCTGTAGTAACGTTCCCCCCTTATTGGGGATTTCAATTGTTATTTTATTATATATAGTTTATTGTTATTTATTAATGTTAAAGTTATATGATTTTTATGTAAAATCCCCGCCGTCACGTCTTGTAATGTCCCATTTGTGTGCGCCCCTGTGGCAGATAAAGATATCTATCTATCTATCTACTACTAAAACTCTGTTATTGCCTGTAATCTAAACTATAAGGAAGGTCTGCGGGATTGCATACAATTTTTTTTATTTTATCCCGTTTGTATAATAAGTTGGGTTACCTTGAATAAATAATGAATATTACATAATTTATCTACTAAATTTCGTGGCTGTTCATTAAATATATTTTGTTTATTTAAATTTCACTTTTTTAAAATTTTCAAATGTCAATACTTCCGGTTGGCCATCGCTAAAATAAACTATTAATTTTCTGTCACTAATTTTCTCCTAATGCAGTTTATATATAATATCGTCTTTTTTAATGTATCATGGATTACGTTACTTATTACATAAGACAGTGTAACGCAGTCTTCGTTCAATTTCTATGTATTATATATTGTCAATTATGATTTTATTTGATGTATCATATCTACATGTATATATATACCTGCATATAATATCAATATACACACTACACATGCTAGCAGAAAACCACCCGAAGGGTGATTTTTCTGCTAGTGTAATGTAATACAGCCAAAGGGGCACATAATGGGAAAATAGTTTGAAAGGAAGTTGGCCCTGAAATGGGAATACAAATGTAATAAAACAAGTTTCACATAAATTGGAGCACAGGTTCCCGAGATACGGGGTTTTTCAGGGTACCTTCATAAATAGAGAGTGGGAAAGATAGAAAGAGATAGTGGTTGTGAAAGAGTAGATTGAACGAGAGACAGAGGGAGAGGAGACAGAGGATGGAAGAGAGAGAGCTGGTGGTGTTGTTGAATGAAATTATAACCAGAGACTTCAAAGAATTGAATTACAACATTACTGTCTCTTGCTGCATAGGAAGAGTTTCTAAGTGTGTGTGTGTGTGTATATATATATATATATATATATTACAGAAAAAAGAGAATCTGTGTTGCGATGAAAGGGATTTATTGGACATATTACACATGTTTCTCGGGCGACCAGCTCGAGGCACGATCGATATGGTGATCAAACCTGACTCTGAAATCACTCGGTCGTCGGATACTTCTCGATTCTACGAAGCAGATTTTCCTATAAAATCTTCTTCGTAGAATCGAGAAGTATCCGACGACCGAGTGATTTCAGAGTCAGGTTTGATCACCATATCGATCGTGCCTCGAGCTGGTCGCCCGAGAAACATGTGTAATATGTCCAATAAATTCCTTTCATCGCAACACTGATTCTCTTTTTCTGTGATATCATACTCTGCTCTACGAGGGCATTGAGTGCTCATACGGCCTACCGCAAACGGATGCTTTAAGCATCCAACAACAATTATATATAGATATATATATGTATATATGGGCTATCCAATTTCATTTTACATTATATACACGTCTGTGTACATTTTAATTATTTAAAAATTATATTTAAGTGAACGTGACCCAACAGGTCACTGGTGGTCTAGTATATATAGAAAACAAGTGTAAGTTAACAGGCTAAAATTAACTTTGTTTATTCATATTCACTGTTATATATATATAATGGTTGTATAACCATTATATAACAACAATGACCACACCAGACAGCTAGATGACCACACCAGACAGCTAGATGACCACACCAGAAAGCTAGATGACCACATCAGACAGTTAGATGACCACATCAGACAGCTAGTTGACCACATCAGACAGCTAGATGACCACACCAGACAGCTAGATGACCACATCAGACAGCTAGATGACTACACCAGACATAGATGACCACACCAGACAGCTAGATGACCACATCAGACAGCTAGATGACCACATCTGACAGCTAGATGACCACACCAGACAGCTAGATGACCACACCAGACAGCTAGATGACCACACCAGACAGCTAGATGACCACACCAGACAGCTAGATGATCACACCAGACAGCTAGATGACCACACCAGACAGCTAGATGACCACATCAGACAGCTAGATGACCACACCACACAGCTAGATGACCACACCAGACAGCTAGATGATCACACCAGACAGCTAGATGACCACACCAGACAGCTAGATGACCACATCAGACAGCTAGATGACCACACCAGACAGCTAGATGACCACATCTGACAGCTAGATGACCACATCAGACAGCTAGATGACCACATCAGACAGCTAGATGACCACATCAGACAGCTAGATGACCACACCAGACAGCTAGACGACCACACCATACAGCCAGACGACCACAACAGACAGCTAGATGACCACATCAGACATAGATGACCACATCAGACAGCTAGATGACCACACCATACAGCTAGATGACCACATCAGACATAGATGACCACATCAGACAGCTAGATGACCACACCAGACAGCTAGACGACCACACCATACAGCTAGATGACCACATCAGACATAGATGACCACACCAGACAGCTAGATGATCACACCATACAGCTAGATGACCACACCAGACAGCTAGATGACCACACCAGACAGCTAGATGACCACACCATACAGCTAGATGACGACATCAGACAGCTAGATGACCACATCAGACATATATGACCACATCAGACATAGATGACCACACCAGACAGCTAGATGACCACATCAGACATAGATGACCACACCAGACAGCTAGATGACCACATCAGACATAGATGACCACACGAGACAGCTAGATGACATCAGACAGCTAGATGACATCAGACAGCTAGATGACTACATCAGACAGCTAGATGACCACACCAGACAGCTAGATGACGACATCAGACATAGATGACCACACGAGACAGCTAGATGACGACATGAGACAGCTAGATGACATCAGACAGCTAGATGACCACACCAGACAGCTAGATGACCACACCACACAGCTAGATGACCACACCACACAGCTAGATGACCACATCAGACAGCTAGATGACCACATCAGACGGCTAGATGACCACATCAGACATAGATGACCACATCAGACAGCTAGATGACCACATCAGACGGCTAGATGACCACATCAGACATAGATGACCACACGAGACAGCTAGATGACATCAGACAGCTAGATGACCACACCACACAGCTAGATGACCACATCAGACAGCTAGATGACCACACCATACAGCTAGATGACCACACCAGACAGCTAGATGACGACATCAGACAGCTAGATGACCACATCAGACGGCTAGATGACCACATCAGACATAGATGACCACATCAGACAGCTAGATGACCACACCATACAGCTAGATGACCACACCAGACAGCTAGATGACAACACGAGACAGCTAGACCGGGTGATGTGTTGTTTCCTTGAGCAAGGCACTTTATTTCACATTGCTCCAGTTTACTCAGCTGTAGAAATGAGATGATAGGGACTAGGGTCCCTTTCATTCCACTGCAAATTCGTCGTGGAGGTGCCACGGCAAAAAAAAAGCACCCAGCACTCACTGTAAATGAGGTTGGTGTTAGGAAGGGCATCCAGCTGTAGAAATCAAGCCAGAATCAGTTCCCGTCCCACCCTTGCAAGTAGAGAAATGTGGATGTAAAATGAAATGATGATGATGATATATGCTCTGTTGGATGTGGAATGTCAATGTGCGTGAACGACCAAGCATGAGAGAGAAACTGGGTATAAGAGGGATAAGTTGTGGAGTGCAGGAGAGGAGACTGAGATGTTATGGACATGTGATGCTCATGGAAGATGACCGCTGGGTAAAGAAGTGCCAGGAGATCCCAATAGAAGGAAGACCACAAAAAACACGAGTAGAGGTGGTGAGAGCAGACCTCAGATCGCTGAAACTCAGCGAGGAGATGACGAAGGACTGTGACAAATGGAGAGATGCTGTGCTGAATAGGACCCTTCCCACCCTTGCAAGCAGGGAAAAGTGGACGTAAAATGATGATGATGATGATATATATATTTATATTTAATATAGACATGGCTTCTACAGGACTAGACTTGATTCATTCGGGAGAAATCATCAGGAAGCTTCCTGATTAGAAGCCATTTCTATATTAAATATTCATACTCTGCTATGTATTGAGTACCGTACTTACTGTGGTTACCCCAGATTGAACCTGGGATAAACATACATATATATATGTGTGTGTGTGAGATGAGACAAACATACATATATATATGTGTGTGTGTGAGATCCCGAGTGAAATCGGGATAACCACAGCATATAAGGCACTCAATACATATATATATATATACAAATACACACACATATACGTAAAATGTGGAAAGTAATATAAGACTAAACAATGTAAAATAGACTAAAAAGTAAGTTACCTGGTAATCTTTGTCTTATTTTTTGTTGTTGTTGCTGTTGTGTTGGTTTTTCTGCTGGCATGTGTAGTGTGTATATTGATATTATACACAAATATACATACATGTAGATATGATATCTCAAATAAAATTGTAATTGACAATATCCACAGAAATTGAAGAGAGTGTGTTACACTTTCTTCTGTAATCAGTAAAGTAATCCATGATACATTTAAAAAAAATGATATTATATATAAACTGCATCATGGTGAAATTTAGTGATGGAAATATAAGCAATGTGATATAGCGTCCATTATATCTTAGCCGGAAGTATTGATATTTGAAAATATTAAAAGAAGTGAATCTTGAAATAAGCAGGAAAAGATAATGATGGAAACAAGTTTACCTCTGTTATTTCGAACTTTTGATATGCCCAGTCCCGAAGTATGATGTTTTCTATGACAAAAATTGCATTATATTTTGACTCACCTTTGTCATTTCATCATCATCATCATTTCATTTTACGTCCGCTTTTTCCCTGCTTGCAAGGGTGGGACAGTAACTGATTTTGGCTTGATTTCTACAGCTGGATGCCCTTCCTAACACCAACCTCATTTACAGTGAGTGCTGTATGTATATATATCCTCATCCTCATCATCTTCGTTTAACATCCATTTTCCACGCTAGCATGGGTTAGACAGGAGTTGTCCCACTTGAGGGAAGGTTGGTCGGGTGACCATGTCTCGCTCATATAGGACTATCTGGCAGGTTTTCTACGGCTGGATGCCCTTCCTAAGACTAACCACATTTACAGTGTGGAACTGGGAACTTTTTACCGTCTTACCTACACGACCACATTACAGCGTGGACTGTATATATATATATATATATATATATATATTGGAACATGTGTGAGATCCTTGGTACTGTTAGGTTTATTTGAAGAAAAGGAAAAGAATGACTTCACATGTAGTGTTAAAAAATATTTGATTTAATTTTATAATATTATAATAATATGAGTTGGTTCTTTGTTAACTTCGGTGGGAAGAATTTTATAGATTCCTGGTTAACTTGGGTGTATATATATATACACACATACACACTAAACATACATATATATTATACATATCTTGTACATACACATATATAGATATATATATCACATACACACATACATATATTTTATATGCATACATATATATATATATAAACTCCTATACATACATATACATATATTTCATACACATACATATATATACACACCACATATACACATATCTATTTTCTACATACATATATATATATATATCGTATACACACACCATATATATTTCTTTTACACATAAACCATACATACATTTTATATACACACTATATATATCCTATACATATATATAGACACACACATATATTTTCTACATACATATATATATATATCCTATACACACATATATCATCATCATCATCAACATTTAACGTAGATCTTCCATGCTAGCATGGGTTAGATGGTAATTGTCCCACTTGAGGCAAGATTGATCAGGTGACCGTGTCTTGCTCATATAGGACATCGGGAAGGTGGGTCTTCTGTATTACTGTGTGGTGCCAAAATCTCGATCCAGTGACATTGTCTTAGAGAGGTCTAAATATGCAAGGTCAGATCATGTCGTCCCAGGTTTTTCTGGGGTTACCTACTCCGTAACTTCTATCAATTTTGATCGCCCTGCACTTTGTTATACAGCTGTCATCTTTCATGTGCATCACATCACCATACCAACGTAGTCTTCTCTCAAGTAAACAGCATCTGATTCCTCTAATCCTAATTTCTCACTTAGTTAGTTTATGTTTTACTGTACATGTATATTACTATTACACTTCCAACGGAGCATGCATGCTTCGTTCCTTTCCAATCTGTGCAGGTCCTCTGCACACAATGCCCATGTCTCTATAGAACCATCTACATTCTTAGATAGCTTGCCTGTGATCCCACTATATCTTTATGTACCCATAGTTTGCATTTGGGGCACAGAATGGAATTTCTACCTACTCCTTTCCTACACACTGAGCATGGTCATTTCCCTGTGGGCACCTGTGCCCTATTTTCCTTTCTACGTACCAGAACTTTAGTCTTAGATAAGTTATCTTTAAGGTCTTTTGATTGTAGGCCATGCTTCCATGTTTGGAATTTGTTCTCTAGTTCAGCCATAGATTCAGCTATGAGAGTTAGATAATTTGCATATAGAAGTTCCCATGGGCAGCCAGTCTTAAACCCCTCTGTTATAGCTTGAAGGGGAATAACAAACAGGAGGGGGCTATGGACGGAGCTTTGATGAACACTTACTTTTATGCTAAATTCTTCAGTTAATATTTATTGTTAATTTTAACCTTGCTGACTGTTCCTTTATGGTCTGAGTTCAAATCCCATCGGGGTTAGCTTTGCCTTTCATCCTTACGTGGTCGATAAAATAAAGTACCAGTAATGCACTGGGGTAATTGCTGGCCTTGTTCCTAAAGTAGAAACAATTATTAAAAAGTGTGAGATAGTAAATAATAACATAGAAAGGTATATATATATATTGATTCGGTCTGTAAGAAGACAGTAGCTTTTATTAAATATTGGGTTGGTCTGTAACAATCCATCCAACCTATCCAGCACAGAAATACACATGTATGATGGTGATGATGATAATATCAGTTTTATATTCATAATTTCTTTTTTTATTATTTAAAACTTATTTTTGAGACTTTACTTACATTTATGTAAAAATAAAAATGTTTTTATCAATAATATTCCATTATTTCAGATTCCCAATTACCAGTTTCTAATACAAAACCAATGAAATCGACGAAAGTGATTATAAAATACGTAAGTTAAATGTACTATTTTATTAGGTCCATACAATATTATATATACTGTATATACTCATATATTTTGTTGACCTTGAGAAGGCATATGACTACGTTCCTTGGCCACCTGCTGTGGTAGGCTGTACAGGAGTATGTGATTGATAGTCAACTTCTTGCTGCCCTGATGTCTCTATATCAATGCCTGAGTATCTATGTTGGGATAAATGGTGTTAAATAGAAACCATTCAATATGGGAGTTGGACTCCACCAAGGGTGTATACTGTCAACTCTCCTGTTTGTTATTTACATGAACAGGATTGATATACGCAGCTGGGTTGGAAGTGGTACCATGTCTGGTGGCTGTAAAATCACTTGGCTGGAATTTGATGATGACATGGTATTATTTAACTCGACAGAAGATGATATTTGACTTGCACTTGATAGGTTTGTTGCCGAGTGCTGCATGGCTGGAATGAAAATCAGTACTGTGAAAACTGAGACACTTGTCCTCTCATGGAAGCCAGTGCAGTGTACTCTACATGTGAATGGAGTTCCACTGAAGCAGGTAGAGAAGTTCAAGTATCTTGGGGCCATGTTCACGAGTGATGGTAGGCAAGAGGCTAAATTAAGTGTAAGAATTACAAAGACTGGTACAGTAATATGCCAGCTTCATTAATCAGAAGGTAGGAAGGAGTAAAAGCCAAACTCACTGTTTCAATTCGACATTCATGCCAACCCTTACCTAGGGTCATGAATCTTGGATAATGACCCCAAAAATATAATCGTGAATGAGGTTCCTGCGAAGCGTCTTTGTAGTATTGTTACTCGATAGAGTGTGTAGCTCAGAGATCAGAAAGTCACTCCGAGTAGAGCTGCTACTTCTCTGAATTGAGAGATCACAGCTCCAATACTATAGGCATGGGGCTAGAATGGGATACTTCCGAAGGGTCTTTTGAATAACGTTACTCGATAAAGTGCATAGCTTAGAGATCAGTCATTGCAGGTAGAGCAACTACTTCTCTGAATTGAGAGATGACAGCGCCAATACTCTGGGCATGAGGTTAGAATGTCTCAGGAAAGAATCGCTGGACAGATGTTATGGGTAAAACAACCAGCAAAAGACACAGGGGTGGATCCCGAACAAGACGTGCTTGGGCATGCAGCTGGATCAGTTGGAGATGGTTGCTTCTGACAGGACCCACTGGAAGGAGAGTTTGAGGACTCTACACCCTGACCCTATCAGGAATAAGTTGGCAAAGAAGAAAACAGATGAAATGGTAAAAAAGCATTATGTAATGGAGTTGTGTAACAAAAACTATATTCTAAAAGACACTTAAAACATTTTAAAGATTAAAATACTAAAACTTCATAAATATATTTTATACTCATGAGAATTTCAAAGCCACACCACCTAAACTTGTGTTGATTAGCTGCCTTGGCTTACAAATGGGGTTTATAATATATATATTCTTCTTTGCTGATATATTCCTGGGAGGAGGGCAGTGGGGGAATATTTCTCAAGTACTCCTTCCAATGGGTCCTGTCAGAAGCAACTGTCTCCAACTGATCCAGCTGAATGCCCAAGTGAAACCAGCCAAGCTCATGGATGTTATCCAACCATCTTGCTCAGGGTCTACCCAGGTACTCCTGATGGTTGGCTTTGCTCATAAAATCTTTTTAACAATTCTTTCCTGAGACATTCTAACCTCATGTCTGTAGTATCAGAGTTGAGATCTCTCAATTCGGAGAAGTAGCGGCTCTACCTGGAGTGACTCTCTGATCTCCGAGTTACTCATTCTATTGAGTAACATTGCTCCAAAGACCCTTCAAAGGAACCCAATTTCAGCCAATAGTATATGCAATCATATTCTTTCGATCATTAAACAAGATTCATGACGATAGTTAAGGGTTGGCACCTAAACAAATTGAAGATATCGAGTTCAGCTTTCACACATACCTCCTTTCTTCTAATGACCGAATGCTGAAGCATTCGGTGTAACTCCATTCACTTGTGGAGTGCACTAAACAGGCTTCCTTGAGAGGATGAGTGTCTCAGTCTTTGCATCACTGATTTTCATTCCTGCCGTGCAGCACTTGGCATCAAATCTGTCAAATGCATGTCAGAGATCACCTTCTCTTGAGTTAAGTAGTACGATGACGTCTGCAAAATCAGCCGACTGATCTTACACTCACCAGTCTTGATACCTCTTCCAACTTGGCTGTGCATGAGCCCATAAATATTTGTTGATCTGAAGTTGGATTCCAGCTTAACCCCAAATATTTCCCATGTCTTAATTTTAGACACCTGTACTGTCGTCTCTGCTGTGACTTTTCATGACTGCTTGTCCTGCAAGTGCAAGAAGGACTTATTTCCAAGCCACCTTCTTTGTTTGAATGGCATGTGTGACCACTTGAGCACCAGGGGGTGCTCCAAGTTGGCAATACTTCTTATATATATTCATTGGCAATACTTATATTCTGTGTAACTACATTTTCTCACTAGGACTTTCTTCATACAATACATGTAATATCATATTTTTCTTTGTTAACATTTATTTTTAGTGATTATTCTCATTGTTGATCATATTTGCCAAATAAACAGCTGGATTTAATATATTTAGAGAAAATGATGTTTTCTTATTAATCCATTTATTTGAAAAACTAATATTTTCACAAAACTAATCAATATTTCTTTTTCCTATATTTCATTTTAGATTTGGTAAATTTATCTGAAAATTTTGAAATTGTGAAGGTGTTTGGAATTACATTCATACACATAACACATATACACACACACATATATATACATATATATAACCAGTTGTAGAAGTAGAG
>CAXHJY010001607.1:17500-19429 GCA_964016885.1 Eledone cirrhosa | reverse complement strand
CAGTTAAAACGTAAAGTAAAAGAGTGTTATCATACAGAGAGGGAAGAGAGACAGAGAGTAAAACAGTTAAATTATAGAGAGGGTGAAAGAGGGAGAGAGAGACGACGCTCAACTTTATAGTATTTGGGAGTGAAAAGCGACAGAGAGAGTAAAGCAGTTAAATTATAGATAGGGGGAATGAGCTATTATAGAGAGAGGGAAGAGCGACGGAGAGACGACGCTCAACTTTATAATATTTGAGAGTGAAGAGCGACAGAGAGAGTAAAACAGTTAAATTATAGAGAGGGGGAATGATCTATTATAGAGAGAAGGAAGAGCGAGGGAGAGAGTAAAGCTAACAAACTATAGAGAGGTGTGTAGGATACATACATACACACGACACTCAGCTTTATAATATTATATATATATTTATATATATATATATATATACATATATATATATATATATATATATATATATATATATATATATATATATATCATCATCAATCATCATCATCATCGTTTAACGTCCATCTTCCACGCTAGCATGGATTGGACGGTTTTATCCCACGTGAGATTGGTCGGGAGTCCGTGCATCTACAAACACTTCATGAATAATTTTTATAGATATAACAGGTTAGACATCAAACGTTAATGCAATTAATGGAATTATTATATACATATAAAACAACTAGCTCCGCAACTTATAATATTAATCCCTTTGAGATGTGAAGAAATTATTTGATTTTACTTCAAATATTCCTTCGATATATAGTTTTCTCCACTTCTTTAACCCATAGCTCATAAGAATTTGTTATAATGCTTTTCTTTGATTGTGCATTATGATACGCTAAACGAATGATATTCTTAATTTGAATCAAGCCGATGACCTAGACGATAAAAATGCGGTTAACAGCTCGAGTGTTTGTCGGCCTATATCGTGCCATTCGTGAAAACAGATGACCGAAATAGTCAAAAGATATAGATCAATATTCTTTGAATGCCTTTTTCATATTGAAATTTCATCTCAAATTGTTGTATTCTTAAAAGTACCTGATTTTAAAATGTCGTCTTCAAAACAAATTTCATATAAAGAACATTATTTTACGTATATGCATAAAATATATCAGTTGCATATATTGCAGTTTTAATCTACCCATTCTATGAATGAATTTACTTATTAGCAGAATCCAGTAGTGCATATATGAAACCCTATTCTATATATTTTATTATGCAGAAAATTACAATGATATATGATCCCTCAACCATATTGTGATTATATTGTAATTTTACAAGGGAAATCATTTCGAAAGTTTTGAACACTCATTTGGAATTGCCTTGTCATTCTATAAATATTCTATTAACTCGTATTCGTAGTGATTCGGTGGAAAAAGGAAATCTATTAGAAAGCAGACTTCTTTCACGTATTTGGAAAAAGAACTCATATTTATATTTTCGTTTTTTTTTTCATATACAAGAATCTATTAATATTTCTTTTTGTTTTCTTTCTCTTCTTTGAATTACTACCTTTTTCTATTTTTCTATTTTTCTTCATCAAACCTTACACATTCATATCCGCTTACATAATCTTTACATAAATATAGGATTTTTCCATCGCGCTATGGAATCTAATTATATCCACTCTTACCTTAGTTCAGCGGACATGTTGCATCTTACTACTTAACCAAACATTTAAATTTCCCCAATTTCTCTGTCCTCCTTTTTTATGTCTCTTTCTTTTTCAGTTATATATTGCATCTTTAGATCTCCATGGATCTGGTTTCGGTTTCTCTATCTAATTCCAAAACTACCTTGTTTTCTGACGTTTAATGTACACTATTACCTTAATTGACAGACTGATGTCAGCAGACACACGCAGGTCCGTAAATTAGAAGAAGTGATTCGACAACAAAGTTCAAATTTTCAAGTACTTCATTAAAACAATAT
>CAXHJY010001607.1:10000-15000 GCA_964016885.1 Eledone cirrhosa | reverse complement strand
TTTTTTTTTATAAATGTCATTTGATTGGTTATAAATGAGATGACTGCCACGAGCTGACTGCCACGTATACAAGTAGATTAAATTTCGTGCCCGTATTTGGGAATTTTTCTTTTGTAGTCATTTAGAGAATTTTGTGCCAAACAAAAGATAATGGTCAAGAAAAAAGGGGATGAGGAGAATTGCTATGGTTCAGTAAGTATTGGTGATGTGCTGAAATATAATTTTATTGCCCCCACTCCCATTTCTACTAAGGGAATCATTTTCCTACACACACACACACACACAAATATATATTCTCTCCATCTTAACATGCTAATCATACTCCCACGCCCACATATAACTCCATCCCCTATTTCTACTAATAGAATCATCTTCCTACACACACACACACACACACACACACACACACACACACACACACACACACACACACACACACACACACACTTCAGCACACAAATAAAAATACATATCTCTACTTTCTTTATTTCAATAGAAAGTCTCAATTTTGACACCCAGCACATCAGCCATATTCACTGAACCAGAACAATTCTCTCCATCCCATTTTTCTTGACCATTATATTTTGTTTGGCACAACATTCTCTAAATGGCTTAAAAAAAAATTCTCCAAAACGGTCGCGAACTTTAATGTAATTTTTTCACGTGACACTCAGAATTTTATTTAAAACCAATGAAATTACATTTTAGCACATCTGCCATATTCACTGAACCTGAACGATTTTCCCCATCCCATTTTTCTTTACCATTATATTTTGTTTGGCACAACATTCTCTAAATAGCTACAAAAGAAAAATTCCTAAGTAAGGGCCCGAATTTAATGTACTTGTTCACGTGACAGTCATAATTTAATTTATATCCAATCAAATTACATTTATAAAAACAAAAAAAAAAAGAACCTTTCTTGAGCGACTTATTTTAAGTAAAAAGAAATTCAAACACAAACTGGCTCGAAAGTTGATGTGCTTATTCACGTGAATGCATCAACCAACCAAATTTCACTCATATATGAAAAAAAAACATTCTGAGCCCTCCCACCTCTTTTTTGTTAAAGGCAAATATAAGAACTTTGTAACGCGAACTGGCGCGAAATTTATTATACTTATTCACATGACAGCCATCAACCAACCAAATTACTTTTCTAAAAACCTAGCATTTCGAGCCACTTTTTTCCATATAAATCGGAAGTAACGTTCGAACACCAACTAGGTGCGAGAAAAACCACAAACCCTCCATCTCAATTCTACATTTGAAAAGCTCAAGAACTGCGAAACCGGTAAAGGAACCAAATAAATATTGTTTATAAAGACTCCAGTTGCATTTTCGATTTCATCTTTGTGTATCTCGTTTTTTTTTCATTTTGTAAACAAAGCCTCATTTTCTAATATATATATATATATATATATATATATATATATATATATATATATATATATATATATATATATATATATATACATTTATATAATATATATAAAGATATATATATCTGTATGTGTGTGTGTGTGTGTGTGAATGTGTGTTTGTGTATGTGTATTGTAATACAGGGGCTGGCCGACGTACACACAACACCACACTTTCGGCCGTCCCTTTCTATCAAGAAAAGAAAAATCTTTTTCGAGGAAATTTTTGGATATTTTAAGTTTACAGAATTTTTGAGCGACTTTTAATGTTTTCAAGTTTTTGAATGCCACAAATATTCAGTTGAACGCCCTACTGATACCGCTAATATATCAATTTATTTATTTATATGCAATGGATGTAGCATTTTGTCATTGAAATACATGAACTGACAATGTTTACCTAAATGGCCAGTATAGTATCAGTTAATATACGATAAACAGAAACAGGAATTACTGGAAAGGCAAAATAAAAGGTAAAGGTGAATGACTTGATTTCATTGAAAGTCTGTAGAGATGAGTAGTCGAAATATCAAATATAATCCAGTGATTCTTAATCGGAGACACTTGGCTACAAGGGGATGAATTTTCTCCAGGGAAAAATGTTAGTTAAAGAAGAAAGCAAACTGGAACTGAATACCATATATTGTATATATATATATATATCAAATGAAATAACAATAAACCACAAAATAGAACAAGTAATTCGATAGCTACGAATTAACAGTTCACAAAAAGCTACCAAATAAAAAAAGTTCTGCTTCAGTTTAATCCTGTTTGCGACTATACAATTATTGTATAGCTTGCTTAAGTTAATGTGAAATTTATTGTAACACAATTCACAATGTAGGAGAATTTGAGAAAAACTACGATTATAAGGCGTTAAGTCATGTGATCTGGGTCTTTCAGAACCACCAAATTATAGAATATTTAACAATTATCCTTTTTAACATTAGCACAAGGCCCGCAATTTGGTAGAATCCATAAGACTATTATATCGATTCCAGTACATAAATGATTCTTTATTTTATCAAAATTGGTAGGATTAAAGTCAAAGTTAATCTAAAGCGGGATTTGAACTCAGAAAGTAAAAATCCGTAACTAAATCCCGCAAAATATTAAGCAATTCTAAATGGCGTCGTTCTATTAACACTGCCAAAATTATAATGGTTTCTTTCTTAGACACAAGGCCAACCATTTTTGTGTTTGTCTGTTTGTTTATTTTTCAGTGTGGTGGGTCGATTAAATCGACCCCTGTGCGTTACTTGTGCTTTATTTTATGGACCCCGTAAAGATGAAAGGCAAAGCTAACCTCGGCAGAATTTGAAATCAGAACATAAAGTGCCGTAACTATATACCTCTATGGTGCGAAGTATGGTGTCCGATGTTCTACCGGTAGTGACAATCCACCGCCCTAATACCGCCAAAATAATAATAAACAGAAAGGAAAGACCTGATTACTTATGGATATTAAGTTTGATCATTACAACAGGTGTTATGACAATTATGGTGTTTTACTACATATGTCTAGCTGGAGTTAGATTCCATATGATTTTGAGATGATGATGGTGATCCATATTATCATGATCATCTCTAGAGTGATGGTAAAAGATAAGCACGAGGATGACGATTATGATGGTGAAGAGGAGAAGAAAGAGAAGTAGGAGAAAAATAAACGTGCGGACGAGGACACAGGAGAAGACGACGATGAGGGTAATGATGAGGATGATGATGATGATGATGATGATGAAGAGGGGGTGGAGGATAAGGAGGACAAACAGCATTAACAGCAGAAGGAACAAAACGGAGATAGAGAAATGATGATGATGGTGATTATATATCAGCATGTTTGCTTTAGGGGCTGGCTTATTTTGAAATCTGTTATTTTTCTTACCTCACAAAAACCACTTCCTAGTCTAATACCCATAGCATGTGTTTAACAGATTGACAGATCTGGTGAAACAGATGTTTTTCCCGCCATATCGCAAATGTAAAGAGAACCAGCTTTCAATGTTTATATTCTTTTTCTAATATATTCATTGCAGTTGTGTGTGTACTTGCGCGCTCGTGTTTCTTCGCATGCTCGTGTGTTTCGCGTTTATTTGTGTGTTTGTGCGCGCACATATATGTATGTGTGTGTGTCTGTGTGTATGTGTTGAACCTCCGCGAGTGTTCCAGTTGTTTCGATCTACGAACCAAGCTGTTCGTAACGATTTAGGGTACAAGTGACCGAGCTTTCCACACACCCGTGTACTCGAAAAAACGTTCTAATGAATATTCAGCGTGACAGAGTGTTTCCCAAGGCTGGTCATCTGATTTACAAGTATATCTAATTTTTTACAGATCGTGAACCGGAGCGTTGTAAAATGATGTGTCTCGCACAAGGACACAATGCGGGGCCAGGTACAAACTCCCGATTATGCAATCGTAAACCAACTGTTCTAACCACTAAGGCGAACACCTTGAAATTATTGTAATAGATTCAGTGAAAGCAAACAACATACTGTGTCATAGATAAAGTTATACTAGTATAAATACAGTGTGTTTAAAAACGAAATTCCCTGTGAATTGAAATAATAATAAAAATTGTGCCAATAGTTCAATTTGTGTGGTAAACGTGAGTAGTAGATCGCGCAAAAGATTAAAGTGTTCATAATTAATTATGTAAATAATGTACGAAAGGAGGAGGAGCTTTAAAGAAGGGCACATCTCTCTGTTCAGGAAAGGAAAAGAATATGAATGCCATAAATGAGAAGAAAAAAAAATGAAAAGAAAAAGGTCTATAAGGGTACAGAAGCGAAAGTGGGTGAGATGATGAGGTGTCAGGTCTACGCCCAGCGGACAAAACTGCAAAGGCATTTCCGTGGATTGTGGTGAGCAAAAGCCGTTGTAACAGACATGCGTCTACGCGGGTCTTCTTCCTCAGACGAGCTGCAGACGTTCCGATTCTGTGGAGGAGTTCGATTGTATGTGGTTTCCTCAGCGACCGGTGCAAAGAGAATGCGACCGAAACAGCCATGTGATTTGTTTGTCTTCCTGTACTCTGCATTGCGGGCCGCGGTACCGGGGTTTGTGTTCGAAGCGAGAATGTTCGATATGGAGAACGTGTCGCAGCTTATGCCCTCGCAGATGGGGAATTTATCTCCGTCGAACTGGCAGATGGTAATTCTGTCGGGGCCTTTGCTGTCTCCACGATTGAGGCCTGCTGGATCATGGTTCACGATGTAATCTGTAACTAGAAATCTAGATATGATTGATGTATATATATATATATATATATATATATATATATATACTAGGTATATATGAATAAAATATTATATATGTGCGTATATATATATATATACGTATACGTGTGTATACGTATATATATATATATATATGTGAAATAATTTCGTCGGAAAGGTCCAGGAAAAAAGAGTGCTCTATGTAGGTTACGCTGAATCTTTATTGAATATATATATATATATATATATATTCAAATATAGATTCAGCGCAACCTACATAGAGCAGTCTTTTTTCCTGGACCTTTCCGACGAAATTATTTCACACTTATATATATATATATATATATATATATAT
>CAXHJY010001607.1:0-5000 GCA_964016885.1 Eledone cirrhosa | reverse complement strand
ACATGAATTTGTAGAATTTAGAGTCACATATCGCGAGTAGGCTCAACCATTGTTTGAACAACTGAACCATTTATTATCCTAAGCGACGTAGTATAACAAATTGTTAACTTATTATTTGAATGTATATCTCTACATTCATTATAAGAGGTTTACACTGGATAAAGAAGTTATCGACAAATTTTACAAATATCTGACGGGCATTATGTCCGTTCTCAATAGAGGAATAGATTTGCAGAAGCACAGAACCTGTTTAGAGAAAAAAAAGTATTTCGAAATTTACTCTGATTTCAATAATTTTTCACGTTGCCACGAAATGTCTACTTTATGAAGCAGCAAATGTTTATACCGTCTTGGAATATAAATTACCTTAAAGAACAGGTTGTGTTGTAGCATTTATTATTTATCCATGAAATAGAGCAGTGGATTGGCAGTACCGTAAAGGGTCGAACGCCATGCTTTTCAGCAAAGAGTTACGGCCTTTTATGATCTGAGTTCAAATCACGTCGAGGTTAACTTTGCCTTTCATCCTTACGGGGTTGATAAAATAAAGTACCAGTCACGCACTGGGGTCGATTTAATCGACTTTCCCATCCCTCAAAATTGCTGGCCTTGTGCCTATATAAGAAACCATTATTTATCCATGAAATAAATAATCAAAATTCCAAGTTGTTCAAAAAGACAATAAATGAAATGTTTTATAATATCCTATAAATGGAGGAAACAATAGAAAATTAAAGCAAATGTTAGTGTATTCGACCAGTGAAATTTTCGAAATTATTGAACTTTATATTTAAAAAAATATTAACAAAACTATAGTATTTGTTCATTTTTGAGAGTTATCTTGTTTAAGCCAATGAATCTCCTACCGTAACCGTATGTGTGCGTATGCTTCCTGACTTCAAGATAAGTCCTATATGATATTAATATAATGTATTTGGTATATAATTATATAAATAATGACGTACGTTTAAGCTATTAAAAAAATGTAGAATTCAAATATACATATGTATCACTTGGGTCGATGGAGAAATGATAATTAATGTTTTTTAATTATATATATATATTTCATACTAGAAGTAAAAACGTACCCTGCATGGTTTCATATCTGTTCATCTAATATAAGTACATAGACATGCAAACCTACACACACAGAGACAAACACACCGGCAAACACACACACACACACATATATATACATCCATATATTTATACATATATGTATATCCAAAATTAAATTAAGCGAGTCATGCGCGAGACATGGGCCATATCCACGGTAGAATAAGTTCAAAGATTCTAATGAATAGATCCGAGCACTTTATATCAACTAGAAATTTATTGGCATATATATATATATCTAAACTAAACATATAAAACAATCACAGGGGATTATTTGTAAATTGTGTAAGCACACACAGCTAGATAGGTAACCAATTAAAGTTTAACTAAAATTTCAAATATATATATCATTTAAAAATGATTAATCTTTCTTGTATATATTTCATTAAAGAAATATATTTCACCATTAATCCATAACCCCACAGTAGTCAAATCTCGTATCTTCAGCAAGGGAGAAGATTTAATTATCTGTGTTTACACATCAAATGCAAATCTGCGAATGACCTGTCGCACGTGTTGCCTTTCTAAAACTACACACATCGTATAATGAAATATATACAAGGAAGATTAATCATTTTTAAAAGGTATCTATATTTGAAGTTCTAGTTAAACTTTAATTGGTTACCTACCTAGCTGTGTATGCTTACACACCTTACAAATTATCACCTGTGATTGTTTCATGTGTTTATTTTAGATATATATATATATATGCCAATCTCAACTCTACTTTTTAAAATCAGAAGAACTGCGAAACCGGTAAAGGAACCAAATAAATATATATATATATTTAAAAATAAGACTCCAGTTGCATTTTCGATTTCATCTTTTTTTCTTTATACTTTCACTCGTGTAGGACATCTCTGTTACTTTTCATTTTGTAAAAAAAACTTCACTTTCTAATATATATATATGTATGTATATATATATATATATATATATATATATATATATATATATATATATATATATATATATATATACGCCTATCCCTATCGCTGAAACTGAAGATAACGATAGCCTTGACTTTATTTTGTAGACATTGTAGAGATTACGTGATATGTCAACTGCAAAATGATAACGTCTATCTTTGCATTAGGTCGCTCTTGCGGTCACGTTAGGCAGGCAGAGTCCGAGAGGATGGGAGTTTAGCGTTTGATTTGCCAATTTCGAAAGATCAGTACGGTTTGGTTTGTTATGAATCATGGGTAGTGGCCTGTTTAAGGTGTCTGCTGAGAGTTTGAAGATTGGTTGGAGCTACAAGGATCTTATTTACGTCATATTAGAATAACAGAATAGCCACTTAGTTGGAATGACTAAGTGATGTAGATTAAATTCATTCAGTTGTTTCTACATAAATCTATAGAGAAATACGTTATTTGACAGGTTACGAAGACGAGTAATATCTACAGAAGCCAGACATAACTAGAAATAATTGATGAATGTTATTTGGTTATTTAGTAATTAATTTTCTCCCCATCATTTCATTAGTTTGATAATGGCAACATAGCAATAAATGTTGGTATTTAGTGTCATAACTAACATGTTATGAAGCTACTATCTGGAAGAGCACATAACTAATGTCTTAACATAGGTTATAATGTTTCTTAGATGAATATAAACACTTTAAAATAAACAGGATTTTTATCAGCTGTTGTTTCAAGCAGTTTGGTAACGAAAGTTATACCTACTGGATTTCATCCCATGTCGAACCAGATTTGATTGCTTCCATATATATATATATATATATATATATATATATATATTAATTAAAATAACAGATTAAAGTTTAAGCAAAGAATCGGTGCTTTTTTTTGTGTGTGTGTGTACGTGCGTGTATTTGTATACCTATGGCGAGTGTTTTCGCGTATGCTTGTGTATGTACGTATATGGATGCGTGTATGTATTTATTTTATTTAATTTACCTCTCTATTTTATTTACTTTATTCATAACTCTGAAGCCGAGAATCATTCGGTTTCCGAATAGAATTTTAGTCTACGACTAATGTTATACCATTTACGTGGTTTTGTCTTTGCGTGCAAATGTTCTCCACGCTCCACATATGACGTATTATCTTCGTTTTTCCGTTCATTGCCAGAGAACGTCTCTATGAACCACCTAATAGAATATTAATCTACGACTTCTTTTATACCATAAACGTGGTTTTGTCTTTGCCTGTAATTGTTTTTCACCGCTCCAATTAATGATGTATTATATTCGTTTTTTCCCGTTCTTTGCCAGTGAACGTTTCCACGAACCGAAGTATCGTCTTCCTGTCTTCCTCCAGTTTCAACGTTTTTTGAATATTCAAAACAACGAACAGCGGAGGACACGTTTCGCACCTTTCCGACAGACAACATCCCCCCCACCGGAAAAAAACCCATTTGATGGATGTGAATCCGGAATATATAGGGACAATTAAATCTCTCCCAAGGTAACTCTTTCTTGTGTTGTTATTTTCATTTTTATCCTTTATGCTCTTTCCTTCATTCCTCTACACGTTACAGTCTTATACACGCCACGCATCTCAACGTACACCCACTTACATCTCTCTCTCCACCACCGGATCTTGTTAGCCGGAGATTTACACATCTGCATTGTCGAGGCTTCCAAACGACTTAAAGATATATACCTTATTATTCCACAATGATTCAAGCAAACTTCAATACTCTCTTATATATATAAATATATATATATACACAAAATTATGATAAATTAAATAAATTTAATCTAAATCAAAATTATGGGTGTCGTGCCAGAAAGACATGCGCCATATCACCCGCAAAATAAGCTCTAAGATTCTAACGAGTAGGTCCGAGCATATTATAATAACTAGAAATTGATTAACATATAAATAAACATGAATAATCACAGGAGATAATTTTTACAAGTGTGTAACCACACATAGCTAGGTAGGTAACTAAATGAAGTTGACTAGAACTTCAAAAATAGATACCTTATAATATGTTTAATCTTCCCTGTATATATTCCATTAAAGAAATATATTTCACCAATTAATCGAATGGTAAACTACGAAAGTGGGGACTTGGATTTTCAACAAGGAAGAAGTTCCAGCAATCCGTGTTTACACTTCAAGTTCAAATCTGCGACTGTCCATCACCACGTGTTGTATTTACTAGAAATACACACATCATAATAGCTTCGTCCCAGTGGCGTGAATAGGGTTATCGACAACTAGAAACAGCAGTCGAGTCCTTTCAACAGAGTTAGCTCTACAATTAAGGAGCCGTATTTATATATCTCTATTCAAAATTAAGATAAATTAAATGAATTTAATCTAAATCAAAATTATGGGTGTCATGCCAGAAAGACATGCGCCATATCACCCGGAAAATAAGCTCTAAGATTCTAACGAGTAGGTCCGAGCATTGTATACTAACTAGAAATTGATTAACATATAAATAAACATGAATAATCACAGGAGATTAATCATATTATAAGGTATCAATTTTTGAAGTTCTGGTCAACTTTATTTAGTTACCTACCTAGCACTTGTAAAAATTATCTCCTGTGATTATTCATGTTTATTTATATGTTAATCAATTTCTAGTTATTATATATATATATATATATATATATATGTGAAAAATGGTGTGCTGCGTTATTGCAAATGGGATATATATGAATAAAAATAGAACAGGTATACAGGACTCTGCGTCATCAGTGATCTTCCAGCCATCATCGATATTTCTTCGCATTAAAGACAATATACATCTGGCTGGTGCGAGAAATAACTAAAAAGGTTATTGGGACAAGAAGAAGAAGAAGAAGAAGAAGAAGAAGAAGAAGAAGAAGAAGAAGAAGACTTTTTTAAATAATTGGTCGCACCACCCAGGTCTTTAATGCGAAGAAATACCGATGATGG
>CAXHJY010001606.1:72500-81843 GCA_964016885.1 Eledone cirrhosa | reverse complement strand
GAAAGACGATAGCTGTATAACAAAGTACAGGGCAATAAAGATAGACGGTAGCCACGGAATAGGCAGACCCAGAAAAACCTGGATGAGCTGATAAATTCCGACCTCACACACTTACACCTCTCCAAGACAATGTCACTGGACCGAGACCTTTGGCGGTACTCAGTAATAGAGAAGACCCACCTTACCTAAATACAAAGTAAAACCTACTACAGTCAGTAGGCATCTCTAACAAAATACACCCCCATCCCACCACCCCATCCACACCGATCCTTTCAATGTAAAGTTATGTTGGTGCCACAACATCCAGGCCGAAACAAATGAGATTGTGTAGGTGTCACGACAAAAAAAAACACACAGTCCACACTGTAATGTGGCCGTGTAGGCAACACGGTAAAAACCTCACAGCCCCACACTGTAAATGTGGTTGGTGTTAGGAAGGGCATCCAGCTGTAGAAAACCCGCCAGACAGTCCACGCTGTAATGTGGCCGTGTAGGCAACACAGTAAAAACCTCCCAGCCCACACTGTAAATGTGGTTGGTGTTAGGAAGGGCATCCAGCTGTAGAAAACCCGCCAGATAGTCCTATGCGAGCAAGATAATCACTCTTGCCCTCAAGTGGGAAAACCCCCGTCCAAACCCATGCAAGCGTGGAACACGGACGTTAAACGTTGATGATGATGATGATGATATATTATATATATATTATATATAATATATATATATATATTATATATAATATATATATATTATATATAATATATATATATATTATATATATATATATATATTATATATAATATATATATATATATTATATATAATATATATATATATATTATATATGTGCAAAACACACCCCATTAAGAAACTATAAACAAATCTAAGCGCAGAATCCCTAGAAATAGAAAAACGCTCATCAGAAAAATTAAGAGAACGAACAAAAAAAATCAACAAGCTGAAATACTGTCAGCAGCAACACATCAACTTGACTGCCATTTCATCACTAGAGATTAAAAAACATCACTCCAAAACAATATGATGTCTATCATCACCAATCAGAGAGAGCTGAAGAGGCCTGGGCCATTGAGAAGGTCAAACTCAATCCCAAAGTGTTCTTTTCATTGCAAAAAAACACAAAATCAATGGCTCCACTGTTGGCCCTCTATTGATGAAAATGGCACTCTTCAAGACAATGCTAAAACCATGGGTGAGATACTGCAGAAACAATACTGCTCTGTTTCAGCAATCCTGATATGGCTGATCTGGGGCTGTATCGGCGATGTTACTCCCCATTACACCTTATCTGACATAACGTTTGGCGCCCCTGACGTCTAGCGCAATAAAGGAAATCAAGCATAATTCAGCAGTAGGTCCCGCATAGGTTCCCTGCTTGTGTCTTGAAGGCGTGTCAACACCAACTGCATCTCCTTTGCCAATCTGTGGTGGAACTCACTGGATGCTGGATATGTGCCAGAAACCTTCTATCCCAGTCTGTTGTCCCAGTTTTCAAAAAAGGAAACAAATCCCTTGCCGTGAATTACCGTCCAATCTCACTCACCTCTCATATCATTAAGGTATTTGAGAGAGTGGTGAGATCGCGAATGACTCACTTCCTTGAGAGTAACAATATGCTGAACTCCAACCAGCATGGATTCCGTAATGGAAGGGATTGCCTGACGCAGCTACTGCATCACTTTGATGACATTTTGAGAGCCTTGGGAGAGGGTTCCAACACTGATGTTATCTACCTTGATTTCAGCAAGGCCTTTGACAGGGTTGATCACAACATTCTACTGAGAAAGCTGTCAATATTGGTGTCACTGAAAGCTGCTGCAGTGGATCAAGAGCTTCCTGTCAAACAGAACCCAACATGTTGTAGTCGAAGGAGTCAAATCCAGCCCAGCCAAAGTCAGTAGTGGGGGTCCCACAAGGCACTGTGTTGGGCCCACTTCTCTTCATCATCTTATTAATGACATCACTAACATCATCAAACACAGCAACATTAGAATTTTCGCTGATGATTCCAAGCTCCAAAAGGTCATCGATGGATGACCGGATAAGCCTTCAGTCAGACCTACTGGCTGTTACCCAATGGGCGGAAAAGAACAACATGTTACTGAACAAAGACAAATTCGAACTGATCCACTTGGAAAAGAGGATGCTCTGACACTCCCGTACTCCTTTCCCTCCGGTGAAACTCTTGTGGCATCTAACAACATCAGAGACTTGGGAGTAACCGTGGACAGCAACATAAGCTGGGCCACGCATATAAGCAGCAAAGTTGACATGGCCCGCAGAATGTGTTCCTGGATCCTCAGAATCTTCCAGTCGAGAGATTCCCACACCATTATCCTTCTCTTCTCTACTTTTGCCCGACCACACCTTGAATACTGTTGTCCACTGTGGTCTCCCGACACGGAACAAAGTATCATGAAACTTGAAGCTCCCCAAAGGGCAATCACGAAAAAGATAGATGGCATGTCAGACCTTGACTACTAGGGTCGACTAGAAAAGCTGAAACTTTACTCACTCCAACGTCGCCGGTGAGCGTTATATTATCTGCATGATGTGGAAAATGTTTCATCATCACTGCCCAAATGATGTTGGCATCACCTTCAAATTACACCCAAGGCTTTGTCCCATGCTATCCGTCCCCAAACAAAAATCTAAATCGCGACTCATAACAACAATACGGCACAATTATTTCACCTCAATTGGCCCTGCTCTCTTCAACATCACACCAGGACACGTCAAAACAAAAACTGACCACACAAAATTCAAGAAGTCTTTGGACAAATTCCTCCAAGTAATCCCGGACAAACCACCCACACCCGGATATATCTCCGCAAAACAGTAATTCTCTTCTCGATGGGCCATGGTGCCCAAATCCTGAATTGAAAGACTTCGCCAGGTGTGATATTAAGTTAGACATGGCCTGGGCCAATACTGGCCAAAACATTTCAAAGTTATTCAAAGTTATATATTATATATAATATATATATATTATATATAATATATATATATTATATATAATATATATATATTATATATAATATATATATATTATATTATAATATATATATATTATATATAATATATATATATTATATATAATATATATATATTATATATATATATATATATATTATATATAATATATATATATTATATATATATATATATATATATAATATATAATATATAATATATATATATATTATATATAATATATATATATATATAATATATAATATATAATATATATATATATTATATATAATATATATATATATTATATATAATATATATATATATTATATATAATATTTATTTATTATATATAATATATATATTATATATAATATATATATATTATATATAATATATATATATAAATATATATATATTATATATATATATATTATATATAATATATATATATTGTATATATATTATATATAATATATATATATTATATATAATATATATATATTATATATAATATATTTATATATTATATATAATATATATATATATATATAATAAATATATAGTATATATATATATATATATATTATATATAATATATATATATTATATATAATATATATATATATTATATATATATATTATATATAATATATATATATATTATATATATATATTATATATAATATATATATATATTATATATATATATATAATTATATATAATATATATATATATTATATATATATATATATATATATATATTATATATAATATATATATATATTATATATATATATATATTATATATAATATATATATATTATATATAATATATATATATTATATATAATATATATATATATATACTATATATACATATAATTTATATACTATATATATATAATATATATACTATATATAAATATAATTTATATACTATATATATATAATATATATACTATATATACATATAATTTATATACTATATATATATAATATATATACTATATATACATATAATATATATACTATATATACAACGCGATGACCAAAAACGTGAGGTGTTCAGGATTGCCAGGCAATGCGTCAAGGAAAACCGTGATATTGTCGGGGAGAAGTGTGTACTTAACGATGATGGCATACTTGCCATCACCGACACTGATAAGAAGGTAGCTTGGAAGTGTCACTATGAAAGGCTACTAATGAGGAGAATAAATGGGAGAAAGACAGTCTCCCCCATATCGACCCGATAGAGGGACCAGCAGTGTTAGTCGAGGGGAGTATAATAAGTAAGGCAATCAAGGATATGAAGACTGGTAAGGCGGCTGGGCCTTCGGAAATAGTTGCTGAGATGCTGAAGGCATCTGGCACGGTGGGACACACCATGGTCACCCGCATAGTTAACCAAGTCGTACAGAATGGGGTTGTTCCGAAGGACTGGCATAGCAGCATCATCGTTAACTGTTATAAGGGTAAAGGAGACGCCCTAGATAGGAGTAACTATAGAGGCATTAAATTAATCGACCAGGTCATATTCACTGAAAAAGTAATAGCGCAACTAATCAGAGAGAGAATTGACCTAGATGAAATGCAAGTTCGGGTTTGTGTCAGGCAAAAGCACCACAGACGCTCTTTTCATAGTACGACAACTACAGGAGAAGTACCTAGCTAAAGGTAAACCCCTCTACTTAGCTTTTGTCGACCTGGAGAAAGCCTTCGACAGAGTCCCCCGCTCCATATCTGGTGGGCTCTTAGAAAACTAGGCGTTGACGAATGGCTTGTGAGGGCTATACAAGCCATGTATAAAGAAACAGTCAGCAAGGTTAGAATTAACAACGAATATATTGAAGAGTTTAGCGTAAAAGTTGGCGTCCATCAGGGCTCTGTTCTCAGCCCCCTACTATTTATTATTGCCCTTCAGGCTATAACAGAGGAGTTCAAGACAGGCTGCCCATGGGAACTCCTATACGCAGACGACCTGACACTCATAGCGGAATCAATGGCAAGCTTAGAGAAGAAATTCCAAACATGAAGCACGGCCTAGAGTCAAAAGGCCTTAAAATTAACCTGGCTAAGACCAAAGTTCTAGTTTGTAGGAAAGAAAACAAGGCGGACGGTCCCTTCTGGGAAATGGTCGTGGCTCGGTATGTAGGAAAGGCGTAGGTAGAAACTCCATCTTATGTCCTAAATGCAAAGTATGGGTGTATAAAAGATGTAGTGGGATCACAGGTAAGCTAACTAAGAACATAGACGTTACATGTGGCCGGTGTTCTGGTGCAATAAGTAGCAGGCAAGTGCCCACAAAATACTAGCTCTTTCAATTGCGCAGAGGGTTCTATAGAAATAGTGGACAGCTTCCGTTACCTGGGCGATAAAATCAGCAGTGGGGGAGGGTTGCTCTGAAGTACTGTAGCTAGAGTCAGAACTGGTTGAAAAAGTTCAGAGAGCTATACCACTATTAGCTGCTAAAGGGTTCTCCCTAAAAATGAAAGGCAGGTTGTATGATGCCTGCATACGAACAGCAATGTTGCATGGTAGTGAGACCTGGGCCATTGTGTGCAGAGGATATACGCAGACTAGAGATGAACGAAGCTTTTGGCATGCTCCGCTGGATGTGTAACAGTAATATACAGTGAACGGCAAAGCATAAACGAACTAAGGAAAAAAATTAGAGATAAGAGGGATCAGATGTTTACTCGAGAGAAGGCTGCGTTGGTATGGGCACGTGATGCGCATGAAAGTCGATAGCTGTATTACAAAGTGCAGGGCAATAAAGATAGACGGTAAGCCACGGAATAGGCAGACCTAGAAAAACATGGGATGAGCTGATAAACTCCGACCCTCACACACTTACACCTCTCCAAGACAATGTCACTGGACCGTGACCTTTGGCGGTACTCAGTAACAGAGAAGACCCGCCTTGCCAGTAGGCATCTCTAACAAAATACACCCCGTCCCGCCACCACCCCCACCCCATCCACACCACCCCGTTCTATGTAAAGTTATGTTCGTGCCGCGCCATCCAGCCGAAACAAATGAGATCGTGTAGTGTCACGACAAAAAAACACACAGTCCACGCTGTAATGTGGCCGTGTAGGCAACACGGTAAAACCTCCCAGACCCACACTGTAAATGTGGTTGGTGTTAGGAAGGGCATCCAACTGTAGAAAACCTGCAGACAGTCCTATGCGAGCAAGACAATCACTCTTGCCTCAAGTGGGACTACCCCGTCCAAACCCATGCAAGCGTGGAACACGGACGTTAAACGTTGATGATGATGATGATGATGATGATATATATAATATATATACTATATATACATATAATATATATACTATATATATATATATATATACTATATATATATATATACTATATATATATATATATATTATATATATATATATACTATATATATATATATAATATATATATATATATAGTATATATACGTTATTCCGGGTTGAATCGGAGGTAACCACAGTAAGTAAGGGTACTCAATACATAGCAGAGTATAAAAGTTTTAATATAGATGAGATTCTACAGGACTAGAACTGTTTCATTCATTAGAAATCAGCAGGAATCTGATTCCTGATGATTTCTAATGAATGAAACAGTTCTAGCCCTGTAGAATCTCATCTATATTAATACTATATAGTATATATATATATATATATGACCAAAAACGTGAGGTGTTCAGGATTGCTAGGCAATGCGTCAAGGAAAACCGTGATATTGTCGGGGAGAAGTGTGTACTAAACGACGATGGCACACTTGCCATCACCGACGCTGATAAGAAGGTAGCTTGGAAGTGTCACTATGAAAGGCTTCTAAATGAGGAGAATAATTGGGAGAAAGGCAGTCTCCCCATATCGACCCAATAGAGGGACCAGCAGTGTTAGTCGAGGGGAGTATAATAAGTAAGGCAATCAAGGATATTGAAGACTGGTAAGGCGGCTGGGCCTTCGGAAATAGTTGCTGAGATGCTGAAGGCATCTGGCACGGTGGGACACACCATGGTCACCCGCATAGTTAACCAAGTCGTACAGAATGGGGTTGTTCCGAAGGACTGGCATAGCAGCATCATCGTTAACTGTTATAAGGGTAAAGGAGACGCCCTAGATAGGAGTAACTATAGAGGCATTAAATTAATCGACCAGGTCATGAAGGTCACGAAAGAGTAATAGCGCAACTAATCAGAGAGAGAATTGACCTAGATGAAATGCAGTTCGGGTTTGTGTCAGGCAAAAGTACCACAGACGCTCTTTTCATAGTACGACAACTACAGGAGAAGTACCTAGCTAAAGGTAAACCCCTCTACTTAGCTTTTGTCGACTTGGAGAAAGCCTTCGACAGAGTCCCCCGCTCCATTATCTGGTGGGCTCTTAGAAAACTAGGCGTTGACGAATGGCTTGTGAGGGCTATACAAGCCATGTATAAAGAAACAGTCAGCAAGGTTAGAATTAACAACGAATATAGTGAAGAGTTTAGCGTAAAAGTTGGCGTCCATCAGGGCTCTGTTCTCAGTCCACTACTATTTATTATTGCCCTTCAGGCTATAACAGAGGAGTTCAAGACAGGCTGCCCATGGGAACTCCTATACGCAGACGACCTGACACTCATAGCGGAATCAATGGCCGAGCTAGAGAAGAAATTCCAAACATGGAAGCACGGCCTAGAGTCAAAAGGACTTAAATTAACCTGGCTAAGACCAAAGTGCTAGTTTGTAGGAAAGAAACAAGGCGGCGGTCCCTTCTGGGAAATGGTCGTGCTCGGTGTGTAGGAAAGGCGTAGGTAGAAACTCCATTTTATGTCCTAAATGCAAAGTATGGGTGCATAAAAGATGTAGTGGGATCACAGGTAAGCTAACTAAGAACATAGATTTTACATGTGGCCGGTGCTCTGGTGCAATAAGTAGCAGCAAGTGCCCACAAACTACTAGCTCTTTCAATTGCGCAGAGGGTTCTATAGAAATAGTGGACAGCTTCCGTTACCTGGGCGATAAAATCAGCAGTGGGGGAGGGTGCTCTGAAAGTACTGTAGCTAGAGTCAGAACTGGTTGGAAAAAGTTCAGAGAGCTTATACCACTATTAGCTGCTAAAGGGTTCTCACTAAAAATGAAAGGCAGGTTGTACGATGCCTGCATACGAACAGCAATGCTGCATGGCAGTGAGACCTGGGCATTGTGTGCAGAGGATATACCGCAGACTAGAGAGGAACGAAGCTTGCATGCTCCGCTGGATGTGTAACAGTAATATACGTGAACGGCAAAGCATAAACGAACTAAGGAAAAAATTAGAGATAAGAGGGATCAGATGTTGTTTACTCGAGAGAAGGCTACGTTGGTATGGACACGTGATGCGCATGAAAGTCGATAGCTGTATAACAAAGTGCAGGGCAATAAAGATAGACGGTAGTCACGAATAGGCAGACCTAGAAAAACCTGGGACGAGCTGATAAACTCCGACATCACACACTTACACCTCTCCAAGACAATGTCACTGGACCGAGACCTTTGGCGGTACTCAGTAACAGAGAAGACCCGCCTTACCTAAATATATAGTAAAACCTACTCCAGCCAGTAGGCATCTCTAACAAAATACACCCCGTCCCACCACCCCCACCCCCACCCGATCCACACCACCCGTTCTATGTAAAGTTATGTTGGTGCCGCGCCTTCGAGGCCGAAACAAATGAGATCGTGTAGGTGTCACGACAAAAAACACACAGTCCACGCTGTAATGTGGCCGTGTAGGCAACACGGTAAAAACCTCCAGACCCACACTGTAAATGTGGTTGGTGTTAGGAAGGGCATCCAACTGTAGAAAACCTGCCAGACAGTCCTATGCGAACAAGACAATCACTCTTGCCTCAAGTGGGACTACCCCGTCCAAACCCATGCAAGCGTGGAACACGGACGTTAAACGTTGATGATGATGATGATGATGATGATATATATATATATATAGTATTATATATATATATATATATATATATATAGTATATATATATATATATATATAGTATATATATATATATATAGTATATATATATATATATATATAGTATATATATATATATATATATAGTATATATATATATATATATATAGTATATATATATATATATATATATATATATATATAGTATATATATATATATACTGTATATACTATATATACTATATATACTATATATATATATAGTATATATATATATATATATATAGTATATATAGTATATATACATATATATATATAGTATATATACATATATATACTATATATACTATATATACTATATATATATATATATATATAGTATATATATATATATATATATATAGTATAT
>CAXHJY010001606.1:47500-65000 GCA_964016885.1 Eledone cirrhosa | reverse complement strand
TTCCTGTCCAAATATATACAAACATTCAAATATAGATGCAAAAATAATATAAGAAGAAATATATATCAAAATACTTATACACATATGCACATCCACAGGCCTCAACAAATATCTGTTCAAATGTGCACACATATCCATAAATGTAAACACAAACATACTACAATGTACACATAATTACACACACACACACAGCTACACACATATGCACATATCTATAAAAACACAAAAACAAGTTTTGAATCAATGTCAGATTGAACTATTGTAACCTTTATTGATTCATACACTGGGCATTTACAATTTATATTTATTTATTAGTTATATGCCTTTAGTCACTGTCCAGAGAAGTGCATTTCTCGAGTCAGTTTTAAGAGAGTGTTGGTTCTGGCAGCCATGTCAGTTAAACTCAGTCCCAAACATTAAGCTTAGAGGCAGGATCTATATTTAGTGTCATGCTTTCAGCCTCTTTGACCTTACATGATTTCCAAACATAGCTTGCAGCCAACTAGACAAACTACTTCAGTTCCTGTAGCTCCAAGATTTTGAGAATCAAGCAAGATTAAGTTTGCCTGATCTATATCTCTTAGCTTGCCAGAGAAGAAGCTATGACTGAGAGAAGAGAGAATTGAATCGGACGAAAACTTCTAAAGACCACAAAGCATTTTTAACAGTTATACAAAAGGCTTTGGCAAGAGAGAGAATAATGTCATTACAAATACATCTGCACACACATTTACACTCACACAAACGTGTATATATATATACACACATATATATATATGCATATATACATATATATATATATACCAGGGGCGAAGGGTCCGTGCAAGCAACGCATGCAGTGCATGCATTATAGAATCTTGACATGATCAATTGCGTCGGTTGAGGCAAGCAGGATTTTGGCTGCTTACTAAAACGTAGACACATAAAAAGATAACACACACACAAACACACGACAGCTTTGGGGCAAGCAGAATTTTGACTGCTTACTAAATCGTAGACACATAAAAAGATAACATACACACACTAGATAACATTACATGCGGCTTTGACCAGGAGGGTCATTTAGAGGGAATTGGGGGGGGGGGGGTAAGGCTGCACATCCCCACTTTCCGCCATGGCGACTGGACTGCATGCCCTGCTTTCCAGGTTACCCTTTGCTAGATATACACATATATATATATGTATATATATATATATATATATATATATATATAATATATAAGATCAAAAGATGGTTAAAAGAGTTCCATGTATTTTATTATGCGCATTTCAAAAACAAATATCATCATGTGATGACATTTGCGTTTTCATCAGATAAAATAGGGAGACATGATATGAAGGTTAAAAAACACTTGTGAATAGTGCAGTTTTAAATCAACATATCATTTTATTGCAACATATATTATTGCATAATATTGCTTTATTGTACTACAATAAAACTCACCTCCTACATATATATATATATATATATATATATATATATATATATATACATATATGCATATATACATATATATACATATAAGCATATATACATATATATACATATATGCATATATACATATATGCATATATACATATATGCATATATACATATATTTTAATAAAAGGAATTCCAACTTTGTCTGATTTACTCGTTTTATTTACAATCCTTTAAAATTTATAATGGAATTAGAATGAAATAGTATGGTAGAATATTAAAAGTACTTGTTCAATTAACACTTAACATTTAATATTCTACCATTTCATTCTAATTCCATTATAAATTTTAAAGGATTGTAAATAAAACGAGTAAATCAGACAAAGTTGGAATTACTTTTATTAATATAATCTTCTATACACACCCGTGTATATTTATCTATATATATATACAGATATATATGCATATATACATATATATATATACATATATACATATATATGCACATGGCTTAGTGGTTAGAGCATTGGCCTTGCAATCGAAAGGTTGTGAGTTCAATTCTCAAACCGGGTGATGTGTTGTTTCCTTGACACTTTATTTCACATTGCTCCAGTTTACTCAGCTGTAGAAATGAGATGATAGGGACTGGGGTCCCTATCATTCCATTGCAAAGTGGTCGTGGAGGTGCCACGGCAAAAAAGCACCCAGCACTCACTGTAAATGAGGGTGGTGTTAGGAAGGGCATCCAGCTGTAGAAATCAAGCCAGAATCAGTTCCCGTATGAGCATTGCCCACAACAGGACAACCCGTCTAACCCATGCTAGCGTGGAAGAACGGACGTAAAACGGTGATGATGATATATGCATATATACATATATATATATGCATATATACATATACATATATACACATATATACATATACACATATATACATATACACATATATACACATATACATATGTACATACACACATATATACATATATACAGAGTGCGGACGATATTTGTTCGCAAGATTACTGTCTAGGAAGAAATAACACAGTAGTTTTATTTTTTAAGATATATTTATCAAACATGGGTCAGTTTGTCTTCATGACTTGTTCTATCGAGCTCACTCGATAAACCCGCCATTGGCTTTGATGACGGCCTCAAGGCGGCCTCGGAACCGGGTACAGGTCTTCGTCACTATCCCCCGACTTAGGCACCCCCTAAAGGCACTTGTGATCCTGGCCTTCAGATCGTCTTTCGTATTGCAGCTAGATCTGTTGGTGTCTCGTTCCACTGCACCCCACACAAAGAAGTCGAGGGGGTTGCAGTCAGGTGGGCTGGGAGGCCAGATGTCAGGTGAAGTGTGGTCGATGAAGTTCTCTGACAGCCAGGCTTGGGTCTTTCGGCTGGTATGGCAGGGCGCTGAGTCTTGGTGCCACACATACGGCCTACATGCAGCTACCTGGTTGATCCAGGGCTTTACTACCTCGCTCAGAACATGGATGTAGCAATCGGTGTTCAGCTTGAGGCCCTTAGGGAAGAAGTGAGGTGGCATGACGTCACCTTGAGTGCTGATGACACCTAAGACCAATGTTGTCGCTGGAAACTTTGTCTGCAAGACTCTGGGCACGTCTTTGGATGAGACAGCGAGCCACTTATTGTTCTGGGAGTTGATCTTCTGGTCTTGGCAGAAGTTTTTCTCGTCGGAGAAAAACCACAGCATGTCTGGCTACAGTGGGTGTTCAGCTTGTTGATCAGCTTCTTTGCGTGCTTCAGTCACTTTTCTTGCATCGCCTTTGACAGAAATTGTCCTTTCCTCATCTTGTATGAAAAGTAGCAAATGTCTTCATGTACCACCAGCCTAATCAGCTTTTCATCCACGCCCTTCTCCCTTGCAATGGCACGCATCGACTTGCTAGGGACATTGTTGATGATATCCTGAACTTCAGCGACGAACTCGGGCGTTCTGAAGGCGTCAGATCGTCGATCATGTGTTTTCCTCTCTGATGTTGCTTCGTAGTCGAATCCTGAATCTTCCAATTCCTTTCTGACGTTTTCCACCATTCAGTCTGAAATTTCCTTATTTGTCCTCCCGGTGTGGATTCCAAGAAGAACTTTGTGTCTCTTCCACAAATTTGGAGGTTCAAAATTATTCATAATCAATTATTCTGAAAATAAATAATGGAAATATAGTCCCTGTTTTTATGAAGACAAGAGTGACAACGGAAGTAAAAAAAATTTGCATAAAATTAGCAGTTGAAAATTGCGAACAAATATCGACAACACCCTGTATATACAATATATATATGCATATATATATATATATATATATATATATATATGCATATATATATATATATGTATGTATCATGATCATCATTTAATGTCTGTTTTTCCCTGCTAGCATATATATTATTGCTAGCAGGGAAAAACAGATGTTAAATGGGGATGATGCTTCTGCTGATGATAAGCAAATTAACTGATTACTGATTAATTCACCGATACCAGTTAATTGGCCACCGTTTATCTATAATGTAATTATGTTTTGTGAAATGAAAATACATATTATCATTAATTGTAAGTAATATATTATAATATTTCATAATTAATCACAATTTACGAGTGTACAAGAATGGTCAGAGCAGCTTTAAAGCTTTAGCATTTATATTACTCTATATTCACTATTATATTTTCATAGTAAAGGCTTTGATTTACATAATTATCTCACATAATATTGAATCTATGAAATTTTGATATTATTTATTTTGAGAACAATACCTTAAGATCAGTATAAGCAGCCGATTACAGCCAGTTTGAACAGAAAGAGGTGAGAGAATTCTGGCCGGATACAGCCGGTTTAAATCCTAAAGTGTTAAACCTATGCTTGAAGCAGAATTCTAGAAAAAAGCACTTTTACAGTCTTCTAACTATAATCTCTCATACCATCCAAGAAAGACATGCCAGATTTGTGGGATACTGCTAAAGAGCAAAGGAAGAAATTGTCAGCGATGTATTGTTATTCACACCAAAGAATAGGCATTCCAATGTTGGTAGACCTCCTAGAATCTACATCAAACAGTTATGTGAGTATGCTGAGTCTAATATGAAGAATTGCCACAAGCAATGAACAACCAAGTCAAATGGAGAAGGAGGGTCATGCTGATCCATGCAACAAGCACACCAAGATGATGACAATGAGAGCCCATGATGACAAAGGTTCATTTTTTACTAGAGGATGTAACACATGAATCTACAAGAAATTGTCTATGCTCTGAAGATGGAAACATTTTGATGTTTTCACATTATTTATGAGTTCAATGGCGGTGGATTGGCCGTATCGGTAGAGGGTCTGACGCCATGCTTTGCAGCAAAGAGTTATGGCCCTTTATGGTCTGAATTCAAATCCCGCCGAGGTTAACTTTGCCTTTCATCCTTATGGGGTCGATAAAATAAAGCACCAGTAATACACTGGGATAATTGCTGGCCTTGTGCCAAATGTAGAAAATTATTTATGAGTTCTTAAATTTGATCATCAGTTTATTTATTTATTTTAGTAAGTTAAGTTAAGATGAATTATTAGGACTGGAAAAGTTTTTAATACCATTTGATACTTTTTAATATTTTTAACAAATTATTCAGGAGAGATAAGGATAGTACTCATGACCTCTGTAGATCATCCCTCTATACTTGCAAGATTGATGCTCTGAAGCATAGTCTGAAGATTTGCACACTAAGTCTATAAGAACTAGTAGTTTAGTTTAAATCTCACAACATATTAAGCTCTCCTAAAAATAACATGGTGACGTTAAACTGGGTGGTGAGTTACATTTTCCAAGTAGGAATACATTTTAACAGATTGATGTCAAATGTGATCCACACACATTAGGTTAACATTGCAACTAATCAACTCTAAAATCTAATTGATCTCCACTTATCAGTTCTTGTACTATTCAAGCCCCACCCCAAAATACCCAGATCACATGAGGTTGGATTTATCATTCAATTCATAATTAATGAATGTATTTAAATTGTATACAGTGTGTGTGGTTAAATTGTTTTAAATCAGAAGGCAATGGGAATCACTACATAAAGACCATGTTAGTGCAAAATACAAAAAGGACCATTAGGGTTATGAGCTCAGCCAGCCAACAGGTCAACCAATCCAATAAACCAGCCAACCAGCCTTCTGACGAGGCAACCAGCCAGCTAACCAGCCAACCAACACCACCAATCATCCAACCACCTACCCAATCAACTTACCAATAATGGACAGATATTTTATCTAGGAAGATTTATCTCTAACCAATAAGTACACGTGAAAGAGCTTGTCAAAGTATATTTTGATAGGGAGGGTTATGAGGCCAACCTTATTTTGGCCACAAACCGAAGGTGGTTTAACCCAAAATAGCACAACAGAAACAATTTTTTTACTTCAATACCACTTTATTTGAAGTGTAGTGTGTGTGTGTGTGTGTATGATTGTATGTGTATGTGTGTGTTTAGGGAGTGTGTAATTTAATCGATACCTTGATTACATGCCAGTATCCAGGTGGATGGCAATCTAACTCAATGACATGGATTTAATGATATAGTTACCACATTTAAACACGCATATACCCTGACTCTACAACACACTGAAAAGGTGTATTAAGTATTTTAATGTTTTTACATATAATACAACAAAAGCACACAAACACAATATGAATATATAGAGGTTTTTGCTTCAAATTAATTATACATGTGTCTGTGTGTCTGTTAGAATTAATAATGGTTTCCAATCGAGGCACAACCCTTGCAGACATTAAAGAAAAATGATGATGATACTAAAGATAAGCAGTTTTGAGGGAAGAGAGAAATCAATTATATTAACTTCAGTATTTGACTGGTACTTCATTTTATTGATCCCAGAAGAATGAATGACAAGTTTGACAATGGCAGAATTTGAACTTAGAATGTAAAGGGCTGTAGCTATATGTCACAGAGTATTTTGTCCAATGTTATAATACTGGCAATCATGTGTGCTTGCATAAGAATTAATAATGATGGCTAATTTAATCATAAAGCCAGGAAATTTAAGGGGAGGTAAAAGTCATTTAAATAAATCCCAGTACTTGACTGGTACTTTATTTTATTGACTCTGGAAGGACGAAAGGCAAAATTGACTTTGGTGGGATTTGAACACAAAATTTAAAGAGCCAGAATAAATATGGCTTTATATTTCGTCTGATGCTCCACCGATCCAGTTAATCCACTGTTCCTGTGTTAATAATGATTTTTGGTTTAGGCACAAGGCCAACAATTTTTGGGTAGGGGAAGTCGATTAAATTGACCCCAGTGTATCACTGGTATTTTATTTTATCGACCCCCGTAAGGATGAAAGGCAAAGCTAACCTCAGCAGGATTTGAACACAGAAGGTAAAGGGACGCAACTCCATGCCACAAAGCATGTTGTCCAATGCTCTTACAATACTGCGAAACAACCACCCTTTGTGTTAGAATCAATAATAAAATGAATTGTCATTTATGGAGAATGTTGTCAAGTCTTCCAGGAAACTCTTCCATAAAATCTCATGCACAATTAACCATGATGAGCTTGGGCTTCTTGCCACCAGTAAGACTTGGAAGGTCAATAATTCTTAATTAACAAGCGCATGTAGCAAAATTTATTGCATTATTTGGACAGACATGTATGTTCACTTTCTCCACATTACATGTTTTATTATGATCATTTTTCTCTTCCTTTTTAAATAAATTAATGTATATTGATTTTCACAAATTCATAAACATTTATATCAATGCCAGCATAGAAAAATAGAAAGTTTTATACATATATATAACCCATGGAAACATGGAAAAAAGATGTAAAATGGGGATGACGATGATATATATATATATATACATACATACACATGTGTGTATGTGTATGTATATGTGTATATATATATACATATGTGAGTGTGTATGTATATATATATACATACATACACGTGTATACATACACATGTGTATATATATATATACACAAGTATGTGCGTATATATATATATATATACAAAGGTAAAGGCGATGCACTAGATAGAGGAAACTATAGAGGTATAAAGTTGATGGACCAGGTCATGAAAGTAACAGAAAGAGTTATAGCACAGTTGATTAGGGACCGGGTGGAAATAGACGAGATGCAATTTGGGTTTGTACCAGGAAGAGGCACCACTGATGCCCTCTTCCTTGTGAGGCAATTACAGGAAAAGTACCTAGCTAAAAGTAAGCCACTCTACTTGGCATTTGTCGACCTTGAGAAAGCCTTTGACAGAGTTTGTTGTGCTGTAATCTGGTGGGCTCTTAGAAAACTAGGAGTAGATGAATGGGTTGTGAAAGTGGTACAAGCCATGTATAGGGGAGCAGTCAGCAAAGTTAGGATTAGCAATGAGTATAGCGAGGAATTTAGCGTACAGGTTGGGGTCCACCAGGGCTCTGTTCTTAGCCCCCTCCTGTTCATCATAGACCTGCAGGCAATAACGGAGGAGTTTAAGACTGGATGCCCATGGGAACTCCTGTATGCTGATGACCTCGTACTCATAGCTGAATCTATGGTAGAACTAGAGAATAAATTCCAAACTTGGAAGCAGGGACTAGAAAAAAAGGGTCTCAAAGTCAACATGACAAAGACAAAGGTCCTTGTAAGTAGACGAGAAAACAGAACCCAGATCCCCTCAGGGAAATGGCTTTGCTCAGTATGTAGGAAAGGTGTAGGTAGGAACTCCATTCTCTGCCCCAAATGCAAACAATAGGTACACAAGAGATGTAGCGGGATCTCAGGAAGCTTAATTAAGAATGTAGGCTTCACATGCAGCAGCTGTGATGAGACAGCAAGCAGCAAACAGCCACAGGAAACAAGTACCACCAATCTCTGGGAGGGCTCTGTAGAAACAGTAGACAGCTTCTGCAACCTAGGTGACCGAATTAGCAGCGGAGGTGGGTGTTCAGAAAGTACAATAACTAGGGTAAGAACGGGATGGAAGAAGTTTAGGGAACTACTACCACTGCTAGCTGCAAAAGGCTTCTCCCTCAGAATGAAAGGCAGACTGTATGATGCGTGTATCCGAACAGCAATGTTGCATGGTAGTGAGACCTGGGCACTGAAGGTGGAAGACTTACGTAGATTAGAGAGAAACGAAGCCTGTATGCTCCGATGGATGTGTAACAGTAATATACGTGAACGACAAAGCATAAATGAATTGAGAGAGAGACTGAGCATAAGAAGAATCAAATGCCGTGTGCAGGAGATGCGGTTGTGTTGGTATGGACATGTGATGCGTATGAAGGATGACAGCTGCATAAAAAGGTGCAGAGCACTAGAAGTTGATGGAACCCGCGGAGTGGGGAGACCTGGGATGAGGTGATAAAAGCCGACCTTACCTAATTACACCTCTCAAAGGCAATGACACACGACCGTGACTTCTGGCGTCACGCAGTAATACAGAGTACCCGACCTCCCATGGGTACAAGCTGAAGCATATAGACAATATGCCCCCACTCCCCCCACCGCAAGGTGGTCGTGGAGGTGCCACGGCAAAAATCACCCAGCCCACACTGTAAAGTGGACGTGTAGGCGCCACAAAAAAGCACCCAGCACTCACTGTAAATGAGGTTGGTGTTAGGAAGGGCATCCAGCTGTAGAAATCAAGCCAAATCAGTTCCTGTATGAGCAAGGCATGGTCAGCCGACCAGACACTGCCCACAACAGGACAACCCGTCTAACCCATGCTAGCGTGGAAGAACGGACGTAAAACGGTGATGATGATGATGATGATGATATATATATATATATATATATATATATATATATACACACACACACATATCATCATCATCCTCATTGCCATAGTTTTTCACTTCCATTTTTCCATGCAGGGATACAGTGTACCTATTCTAGAAACCAGGATACATATATAAATTGGTAAAATCCCAATTGAGGACCCTCTACATATTGACTGGCTTTCAGGCATGTTCACTTTGAGCTATATAATGTAAGAATGTTAAATCAGCAGAAACAGAGCAGGCATTCACCATTTCAGGTGGACTGGAGGCTTGTTCAATATGAAAAAGCCAACAAACCAGACAAAATGGATGGAGAGGACCCTCCATTGTAATTTTACTAATTTCTAATATCAAATTCTGTACCTAAACATACATCAAAACTACCCCTAGATATATGATCTTTCTGATTTCTGTACCACAAGCACTTCTTACTCTATCATGGACTAGCAAATCACATTTGGAAGGATACACATGTCGTTGAGTGCTTGAATCTAATTTCGTCATTGTTTACTGATCAGTGTTGCATACACAGCCCAATCGGATATATATATATATATATATATATATATATATATATATATATATATATATATATATACGCAAACAAAAACACATTCATGCATGATGAGATACGTTTACATATGTATATATATTTGTGGGTGTGTGTGTGTGAGAGAGAGAGAGTGCATGTATACCTGAGTGCACACACGTGTGTTTACGTGTGTCTATCTGTAAAGAGAAACTGTTTATCTGTTTCACCACTAACTCCTTTATATCTCTTGCTGACACACCCAACTAATAGATTTTAGCAAACTCTGCTGAAATGAAACTGTCATCACAATATTTGTACATTTTTCTAGTTTGCTCTATAGTTACTTCAATTATTAACACAGAAGGAATAGTAAACCACAATTTCCAGGTGCCATAACCAGTAAGAACATTATTATGTTATAGAAAACACAGCTTCAGTATTTGTCTTACAATGGCAGGAGAGAGAAGAGATATTTGTGTTGTTGATTTTGTTCAGTCTATTTCTTCTATGATTGAAAAAAACCTATGACCAAAGGTAGTCCATTCATGACCATCCTGTATTTTTGTATATCAGTGCTGGCATTGTCTAATGTGGCATTCCTTACAAAAAAATATACACTGTTGACCATATTTGGCTGCTTTTCTAGCAGTTTCCCTCATTGGCTCAAATGTGTGGATGCATTAGATAGTAGGGGTGTTTGTGTATTATATATTGTGTGTGTATGTGTGTATCCCAGGTTCAATTGGGGTTACCAACAATAAGTAAGGTACTCAATACATAGCAAAGTATAAATGTTTAATATAGAAAAGGCTTCTACAGGACTAGAACTGTTTCATTTGAAGGAAATCATCAGGGAAGCTGATGATTTCCTTCGAATGAAACAGTTCTTCTGCACAAGCCATTTCTATATTACCTATATTACACATATATATATATATATCTGTGTGTGTAAAGTGGAATGGATGACTAATTGGTTGATTAGATTAATATAATAATTAATAGATTGCTTAAACGGGTGTGATATATAGTTTCAAAAATTATTTTAATTTGTTTTCCAGTCATTGGATGATTGTTCAGAGAAAATCTCTGAATAATGACAATATAACATCTTTAATCATCCATAAATACTCTATATGTGTGAGTGCATGTGTGTATATATATATGTGTGTGAGCATGTATGTAAATGTATGAGTTTAAACATGCAAGTGTCTGCATTAACATCTATGAAAAAGTGTATTTACATGTTGCTATGGCAGCCAAGCACTAAATTTGAGATAAATATAATATTATCAGACCACTTTGTCTAATCTAGGTTTCTTATCATATTAATGTGAATAGTTTCTTGGTAACTATCCTTTAAAAAGACAATACTGCTCATGTCTGACCATGAAATAACACTGCCTCACTTCAGTGGTATTTTTATTATATTAATGTGAATAGTTTCTTGGTAACTATCCTTTAAAAAGACAATACTGCTCATGTCTGATCATGAAATAACACTGCCTCACTTCAGTGGTATTCTTATTATATTAATGTGAATAGTTTCTTGGTAACTATCCTTTAAAAAGACAATACTGCTCATGTCTGACCATGAAATAACACTGCCTGACTTCAGTGGTATTTTTATTACCATTTCATCTCAAGAGTTATAATCAAATAAACAACACATTAAATGAAGTATGAAATTTGAAATGTGTGCATGCCAAGGCAAATGACCAAAATAATAGTTGCAAAAATCATGTAAAGTATCTCTGGATCCATCTCTCTTGTTATGGTTGGGTAGGTATCAAAAGGGTTAAAAATATGACACTTGAATATGATCAGGGAATATATTAATTAGAAGAAAGTGCAAAACACAGAAACACAATAAGTGAGATTAACACGTGAATTACTCACAAATTTTGTATACATTGTTCTGCTATATGTGTAGAGAATAACAACGAAGATAAGCTTGCCATTTTTATTTATTTAATTATTTATTTTTCACTTGAATTAAAGGGAAAAAGGCTTCCTAAATTGGTGACAGAAAGGAAAGAAGTTATCAGCTTAGTAATGAAAAACTTTGTTATTTTATTAAATTCCTTCAAATTTTTGGTTATTTTAAAATTAATTAAAGTACATAGGCAGTGTATTTCATTAGAAATATGGTAATGAAAGGGTTTGCAGCAACTGACTTTGCTCAAGACACCCAAAGTCATGTAGTGGTATATTATTAACCCTTTCATAACCATATTTCTCATGAAAAGCAGAGTTTATAGTTTTCAAATCATCTTGAAAATAATAAAAAAAGAAATTTGAAGATATCTAGTAATATAGCTTTCTCATTATAAAGCTAGCAGTAGATTGGCAGAACTGGGAATGTTGAACAAAATGACTTTGTGAAATTTATTCCCTTTATATTCCAATTTCAAATCCTGTTGAGGTCAACTTTACCTTTCTTTCTTTGGTGCTTGATAAAATAAAGTACTATTAAAGTACTGGGGTTCATAACCTCCCCTCCCCATAAATTCCTGGCCTAGGGCCTAAATTAGAATTCATTTTTATGCTGGTGTTTTGAGCATGACATGACAAAGATTCTTACATAAAAATTATGATCAAAGGTTTTTAGATGAATATAAACACTTTAGAATAAACAGTTTTGTGTCATAAAACCTTGGGCAGTTTCAGGCACTTTGGTATCATAGAAACTTGAGCAGTACCACCCAGGAGTAGAAATATAAAATTTCTTTGGCGATTTCATAGCTATCCCCAGCATCTTAGTGAACTGGAGAATGAAGAGCTGATAATACTTCTGCAATACATAGAACTCCTGTTGTCAGTCAATTGTCCAGTACCTTTTCCAATGAAGCCATGTTATATACTATACAACCTGTTTCTCATTTAATGGGCTTCCATAAAGGTTTCTGTCTCCGAAATTTCACCCGCAAGACTTGGTTCATCTAAGTTTATGTTAGAAGACACTACTTGCCTGAGATACTGTGGAAAAACTTAGTAGTTGTGCAGAGAAGCAAGCTTCTTAATCAGTCATCATCAGCAGCACTGTTATATATCTATTTTCCATGTTAGACAGGCTGTCACATTATGAGGCTTGATAGTTCAGATGACTTTATCAATTTATACAATCTGTTTTTGGTTTGGTTTTCTACAATTGGATATCCTTCCTAACACTAACAACTTTACAGCCTGGACTGGTCTTGTTTTCTAGTGGCACTGTCCCTACCACCTACACGGTGGTATGGAGGTTTTTTATTGTGGCACCAGCACTACCACATTACAATGTGGGGCAGATGCATTTTATTGTGGCAGCTGCACTACTATTTTACAGTGTGGGATGAGTGCATTTTATTATGACACAGGCCCTATCACCAAATCGTGTGGACTGGATGTTTTTATCATGTCACCAGCACTACCACTTTACAGAGTGGGTTGGGTGTATTTTATTACGGCACCAACATTACCATTTACCAATATTAGGGATTTCATTGTGTTGTCATGCTTGGATATTATAGGACACAGCTGTATAGGGCATTAGTATCTACTTCCTTTTCTCGTACAAGCTCACACAAATATCTTGGAATATTGTTTTAATTTCTATCAAAACATGTCTATCTTTATCCACAAACTGGGTTTGGTTTAGTTTAGTAGTATGATTTATATATGTTTTCGTTGCTAATTAAGTTTGTGAGAAAAGTAAAAACGCATCAATAAAACACATTTGTAGCAACATAAATAAGCTAGTGTGCTGGTGCATATACATAAACTTAACAAGCCTTCTTTCAGTAGAATAAACATTTAAATATACATACAGAAATATGAATTTATAAAAATATTTATGTAAATGATATTGATGTTTTTTTTGCATTGGTTACAAAAGCCATAAATTTATAGGGAATGGCAGGGGGAAGTCAATTAAATTGAATCCAGTACATGACTGCTACTTATTTTATTTATTGACTTAGAAGGGCTGAAAGACGAATAAATATATTACATACACATGCATAAATACACACATTATATATATACACACACACACATATATATATATATATATATAACATCATCATCATCATCAAATATCAATTTTCCATGCTTGCAAGAGTTAGACGGGTTTTCCATTTGAGGCAAGTCAGGTTAGGTGACCATGTCCTGCTCATACATAACTGATTCTGGCTTGGTTTCTACGTCTGGATGTCCTTCCTAATGCTGACATCATTTACAGTGTAGACTGGGTGATTTTTGTCGTGGAACCAAAACACACACACATATATATATATAAGAGGAATAAGTTGTGGTGTGCAGGAGAGAAGGGTGAGATGGTATGGACATGTGATGCGCATGGAGGATGACCGCTGGGTAAAGAAGTGCCAAGAAATCCCAGTAGAAGGAAGACGCAGAAGAGGTAGACCACGTAAAACATGGGCGGAGGTGGTGAGAGCAGACCTCAGATCACAGAAACTCATCGAGGAGATGATGAAGGACCGTGACAAGTGGAGAGATGCTGTGCTGAATAGGACCTGTCCAGCCAGGGAAAAGTGGACGTAAAATGATGATGATGACATATATAGGTTTAGCTGTGCAAATGTGAGAAACAAACCTCAATACATGGATAGAATGATGTATATTCTATAGCTGTCTGTGTGTGTGTGTGTGTGTGTGTGTGTGTATATATATATATCATCGTTTGATGCCTATTTTCCTCACTAGCATGGGTTAGACAGGTTTATCCCATTGCATATAATCATCAAAATCAATATTGTTTTTATGTCCACTTTTCAAGCAAGTTTGGGAGATTGAGATGTTTTTGAGGCACTATTCTTTGGACAGATGCCTTTCCTGATGCCAACATTTGTTTTTTAAGTGGGCCACGTAGTCATTGCATGTAGAATCACTGAGGGTCAGGTAATGTGGTTTCTATGGGACATTTAAAAAATGTCCCTGTATATTGGTGAAAAATATGCAATGAATACAGATACATACACATGTGTGTATGTATATATGTAAATGTATGTATCAGCTTGATAACATCTCTCTTACCCATTGAGTGGCTATTAAGGTCTGGTTGCATGAGGTGAATCTGGGAGAATAGGTGATCCACATTTGAGTTACTGAATTTGGATCGGGAGTATGATTTGTTTGGCAAGAGTGATGGGTTGGCATTCAGCTTAGGGTATTTGTTGAGGGTGAGTAGACTGATTGGAGCAATAATGGTCTTATTTGAATATATATATATACAAAACAGCTTTCTTTATAGTTTCCATCTTACCAAAATAACTCGAGAGGCATTGGTCAGTTTGAGGCTATGGAAGACATTTCTCAAGGTTTCATGGACTGGGATAGAAACCAAAATCAGCCATGCACACACACATCATCACTAATATCATCATTTTATATCCATTTTTATATGCTTGTATGGATTGGACTATATATATATAAGAACATGTTTAACCCCAACGGCTTGAGTTCTGCCGTCGGGGTTAAACATTTCCTATTACCCACTCTACTACCCTAAGTATCGAGTACTCTGGTGTGTTATGGTCCATCTGGTTCCTTACCACACCTCATTTGTTATATATATATATTTACCTTTAGTTGCATGTGTAATAATGGTTTCTGGTTTAGGTACAAGGCCAACAATTTTAGTGGAGGGGAAAATCGATTAAATCGACCCAAGTGCATTAGAGGTACTTTATTTTATCGACCTCGTAAGGATAAAAGACTAAGCTAACCATGGCAGTATTTGAACACAGAATGTAAAGCATGGTGTTTGACGCTCTACCGATTCTACCAATCCACTGCCCTATTTGTTGCATGTGTAATAATTGTTTCTACTTTAGGCACAAGGCCAGCAATTACCCAGTGCATTACTGGTACTTTATTTTATCGACCCCGTAAGGATGAAAGGCAAAGTCAACCTCGGCGGGATTTGAACTCAGATCGTAAAGGGACGTAACTATGCAGGAAAGCATGGCGTCCGACCCTCTACTGATACTGCCAATCCACCGCCCGTTGCATGTGTAATAATGTTCTTTGTTAAGTAAAGATTTACTGTTTATTGTCGCATTTATCTATTGCTTTTATCTATTATAATTAATTTTCCTTTCTGTTCTTGCTGTTGTTTTGCATTATTCAATGTTGGTTCATAGTCATATTTACTGAGCTATTTATTGACTAGGAATATGGCTTTGCTTCATTCCTTAGGTTTGTCGGTTTGTTGATTTAAGTGGGTAGAGGTTTGGAATAAATTGCTGTGTGTTTGCAGGGTTTTTGGTAGTTGAGTGTGGGATAAGTGTAGATGTGTATGTATATTAATTAGGTCAAGTTTGTAAGGAATTTGGATGAATGGTAGTTCTTAATGGTTGCAATGGTTATACATGAGTTTCATGCCAATTGCATAATAGGGTTCTCATCACTGCCGATTATTGTTATATGGAAACTACATAATACGATGGCTGCAGCCTAATAACATCCCTCATCCCCATACCAGTAATTAGTGCAGTTCATTAACTGGTTTGCCAGGAGGGTTGGGACATAGTTTAGAAGGATGTGTGTGGCTTAACTCTTCATTGAGTGCTAAAAGTCTGGAAAATGAAGTCAAATGTAGGTATATAGTTCGTTTACTTGAGTTTGTGGTTGGTTTTGGTTGAATCTGGATATATTTACATTTATATGTGTATGTGTGTGTGTATATATATATATGTGTGTGTGTGTATATACAAATATGTATATATTTATTTCATGACCTCCCTAGTGCCAGAGCCATAACATGCACTTAGTAGGGCATGAACATGCATGTAAACAAGATAGATATGGGTTCCCTAGCCCATCTCAAAGGTCAGGTGCTTTGCTTGAGTAATGACTAGGTGTTTGAAGACACGGCCAACCCTTGCTAGCAGGAAAAAGGAATGTTAGATAATGATGGTAGTATATATATATATATATACACACACACACATACATATAGATACACATATATATTTTTAAATATAGGTACATATACATACACATAGATACTTACACATACACACAAACATATATAGAGAGAGAGAGAGAGAGAGAGAGAGAGAGAGAGAGAGAGAGAGAGAGAGAGAGAGAGAGAGAGAGAGAGAGAGAGAGAGAGAGAGAGAGAGAGAGAGAGAGAGAGAGATTGTTAGTTTAAAATAACTGTATGTAACATGTATTCCATTATTAAAAAAATAACTCCAGACACTGCAGATTTACAGCACATTTGTGAAGAGTTAGATGTAAAAGAACCTGTGGAGCATGCATTTATTTTTCAATAAAATCTTCAAGTCATATTTTAAATTTTTATGACTTCCTCATCTTTCCTTTTTATCCTTTTAATTCCATTCATTTTTAATTTCACTTTCTAAACACTGATGTCAAAATTGTAATTATAAGGTTAAAAATTAGAAAAAACAAAACAGAACAAAAAACAAACACTCACACACACACGATTGCACACACAGAGTAGAAACCAAAATAAAAAGTTAAAATTTCAAAAAGAACAAAAACAAAGTGGACTCTTTCTCTCTTTGTGGTCATTCAAATTATAATTATTGTTATCATTTAATGACGTAATTTTTTATTTTTGTTTGTTTTCATTGACACTCCTTCCTTCCGTCCAACCTTACCCCCCACCATCGTCGTATTCAATTCCACCAAAATTGTGCCAGTGAATGGTTTTTTGCTAATCAAATTAGCTTAAAACTTTACTTCAAAAGAAGTTTGCTGATATCCTTC
>CAXHJY010001606.1:17500-40000 GCA_964016885.1 Eledone cirrhosa | reverse complement strand
AGACGCGTCCACCATACAACCTCTTTCGCCATGGCTATTACGCACAGAAACACCGCCTCTGCTTCATCTTTGAAGGGGGGAGGCGGCTTGATCATTACAATAGACTCGGTGGTCAACCGGATCGGTCCCACCCTTGACAGCAGTTGTTCGACATAGCCCCACAGATCGGCTACGCCCGAGCAGTGTACTAATGCGTGTGCAACGGTTTCCTCGTCGCACACGCATCTGGGACAGATCTTTTTGGCGGGGTCCCTACCCGGGCGCCCGTGTCTGTAGAGCCTTTCTCGAACGGGTAAAGCCCCTCGGTAGCACTGCCAGGCCAGGGACTTCTGGAAGTTGTCCATAGGTCCCGGGCTGAATGTCCTACCGAAAAGGCTGGCCAGTTCGTCCTCCTCCATGTCTAGGGCTTCTCCGAGGGCGTCGTCGCACCTGCTGCGTACCAGCCCTCTATAGAATGTTGCGGTGGAGTCTCCACTGATAACCGGATCCGCCTGCCAGAGGGCGGTGAGCGCCTGGGCACACTCAGTGTGCCAGGCGCCCAGTTTTCTCGGTCTTTGCTTGACCCAGGATTGCAGCTCGGTGAGTGAGACGAGTCTGGGAAAGGTTCGTCTCACAAACGAGGCCCACACCGGTTGTCCGGTGAGGAATACGTAGAGGTGCCGTAGCCTTAATGCGTGTTTACGCATCATTAGCCACGGCATCCCCAGCCCTCCTTTCGAAGGGTGTTGACAGCAGATGGATCTCCTCACCATAGGAGCCCGCCTCTTCCAAAGGAATTGGAAGAGCGCGCGCTCCATCTTGGTGAGGGTTTCCCTTGGGCAGGGCACTACGGTCAGGCGGTAGTAGATGACGGACGCTATGTAGGTGTTCGCCACCTCCGCCCGACCTTTCAGGGATAGTTTGCAACTGGCCCACTTCTGGGTCAGTGCAAACACTCTGTTCGTAACCTCCGCCCAGTTTTTCTCCACCTGGAGGTCCGGTCCGAACCAGACCCCGAGCAACTTCACCGGGCCCTCCGTCCAGCGTCCGACGACGCTATCGGAGGGCATCGGTCTGCCCCTCCACGTGCCGAGTTGCAAACCGATCGACTTGTCCCGGTTCAGCTTAGCCCCTGTGAACTTTTCGTACTCCTCCAGTAAGGTGCCGACCGCCTCGATTTCGGAGGCCGTCGACACCATTACTGTCACGTCATCGGCGTAGGCCGACACCGCTTTCCGCAATCCCGGTTCCAAAGGGATGCCCTGCAACAACTCCAACTTCCGCAGTAGTGGCTCGAGAGTCAATACATACAGAAGGGAGGAGAGAGGGCACCCTTGTCGGATGGACCGCGCGATTTTGAACGGCTCCGAGAGGTAGCCGTTCACCTTGACCCTAGAGCAGATGCGGCTGCTGTGCATAGCAGTGATCCAGCCCCTGAAAACGGGTCCGAAGCCTGCCGCCGCTAGCACCGCATCCAGGTAACCATGGTCGACCCTATCGAACGCCTTAGATTGATCCAAGTTGATCAGAGCCCCACCAAAGCCGGGTTCGTTCCCAACCCTCTCTATGATGTATCGCATGAGGTGGAGGTTGTCATGGATGGACCTGGACGGGATAGCGCATGTCTGCGCATCTCCCACCAGGTTGCCCACGACAAGCGCCAACCTCTTTGCTAGCACCTTGGCCAAAATCTGTAACTCTGTATTTAGCAGTGTTATGGGCCTGAAGTTACTTATTTCGTCCCCCTTGTTCTCGTCCTTCCTCACTAGCGTGACTACGCCCTTGGTCACAGTACAGGGAATTCTCCCGTTCTGTCGCCAGTTGCAGTAGACCGCCTCGAGGAGATCGGGGAACAAGTCCGGCATAGCTAGATATAATTCGTAAGGAAGACCATCGAGACCCGGGGATTTGCGTTTGCCGCATTGGCTCAGCACGTCCTCTATCTCAGCGGCCGAAATCGGCTCCTCGCAGGACTTCGCCTCCCTGTCCGAGAGGCGCGGCAGGCCGTCGAGGTATGGACCGAAGTCCACGTTCCCAACCGGCTCCCCGCCCCTCCCGAACAGTCGGGCAAAGTGCCTTTGAAAGGCCTCACACATCTGCTTAGGCTCAAGAATCGCCCGTCCATCCAGGTCTCGCAAAGACCGGATGGTGGATTTAGTTCCACTGTTGGCCTCTGTCACGCGGGCCCAGCTAACAGCTTTGGTCCCCTCGTTCCCTAGAGCACGTATTTTACTTCGGACAACGCAGCCTTCGTGCTTCGCGTCGAAAAACTGGCTCAAAGCCGTTCTCGACGCTAGCACTCTGGCCACGTCGCCGCTTCTAATTGCCTCTTCTACTCTATCTATTAGCTCCCTTTCCTTCCTATTCCTATCCGCAGCTAGAACCTTACTAAATTCTATCGAGACTACTCTAATCTCTCTCTTTAGAGATACCCACCACCTGCTGTTGACGATCGCTCCAGTCAACCGTTCCTTAACTAACGTACTAATCCGATTCCTGTAGGCTCTACTTGCCGGCAAGGACAAGTTGAGCTTCCAGTAACCGGGGCCCTGTCTATGAGTTCTGTCAAGGTTGACCATGCAGGTCACTAATTTGTGGTCTGAATAGCCAACAATGCGCATTTTTGGACAACTTAAAAAGTCCTTATCCTTAATTCTAACTAAGAACCTATCTAGGTACGACCTAGATGATCCGCTACGATTTGCCCAAGTCCAGGTTGGCGCAGTCGGAAAATCTAGTCGATATCTATCGGCCAGGTCAAATCGACCGATTAACCCTTTGAGGCTATTACACCCCTCTCTATCGGGGCAGGCCCCTACGTAGTCCCAGCGTGCATCTAGGATACCATTCCAGTCCCCCACTAATAGCAAGGAGCGGGACGTCCCTAGAAAAGTCTCCAGACGATGGAAGAAGTCCGGCCGCATTGACCCGAAAGGGCCGTAGGCGGCTACCAACCTAAACGCTCCGCCTTTACCACTGCCAAGGTCCAGAACCACTAGTCGACCCTCCGGGTCCAAATGTACCATCTGTGTTGCGAGACCCAGATGTTTTTGCAGCAGAACGACAACTCCACCCCCACCTCCAGGCTGACAGAGAGATGCGTGCATCTCAAAGTCATCAAAGGTGGGGGCCAGCTGTCGCACGTTGCTGATCCGGGCCTCGCAAATAACCATCACATCTATACGTTGTGACCTGAGGTCATTTAGAAGCATTGCTTGCTTCCAAGTTGAGCCCAGGCCACGCGCATTTAAACAGCCTACTCTTAGCATAGCCATGTTGGTGGTGAAGAGAAAAGGCACTTACCTCTCTGCGTCCCGGGTATCGGGCTGCACATATATATAGATAGATAGATAGGAAAAGAGTCAGGACCCCAATGGCTGAGCTCCGGCCATTTCGACACATCCGAACTGCATTATGGTCCACCTGGAATCTTACCACACACTCTTTGTTTTATATATATATACACACACACACATACATTAATAAATATACAGAATCAAATTACCACAAGTTGCTTCACACATCCATGGCACTGTAACACAGTACCACATACCATGCTATTTAATGCTAACTGAAATGAATTCAGAAACAGGGTACTTACAGAATGATTGGTGTTCTAGCAACATTAAACAAATTAATTAGGGTTCTCAACACACACACACGCGTACATATTTAATATGAAAAAATTCTTGCCTTGAATGAAAGTACATACTTGTCGCTGTAAGTCATACAACCTTTCAATACCGTAATAAAACTGCTTCTATAAAAATGTTTTTTCTATGTGTGTGAGTGTGTGTATTATATATGCATGGCTAAGATTTAATATTAAACATTGGTAAATATACCTTTATATACAACAACATGAGATTGGAAAATAAAACAACAACCTAAAATAATCCAATTGTTGGCAATCATACCATGTCGTTCTCAATTATTACCAGTTGCACTACAATGAGTTTTTATTTCCTTCTCACTCCTATTTTAATATATGTGTTCATGTGTGAGTGTGTTTGTGTGTGTATGCATGTGTGTGTGTTTGTGTGTTTCAATGCGCAAACGAGAGAAAGCTAGATACTCAATATGTGTAGCAGTTTTTATCAGGTTATTTTAAACTGAGGTTTCACTCTCTTGCTACTCTTAAGTTTCCTATGAATATCAGGTTTATCAAGTTGTCTAGAAAAACGTGGTAATAATGAGAAATTTAACGAACATCATAGTAATGGGAAACACTGAGTGGGATAAAGGAAGCCTTATCTTTGAATAAATGTATAGGTATGTCATAAAGAGAGAGAGAGATAAAGTGGAAGTAAAAAAAGATATAGAGGATGAATCGAGCCCATTGCTAGATTGGTCATTTTTTTTTTTTATTGACTGCGAAAGAATTAAAGGCTAAGTTGACCTTGGCAGCATTTGAACTCAGAGCACAGAGAGCCAGAACAAATACCACAAGGCATTCTATCTAATGTTCTAGCAATTCCACCAATTCACCTATGTATGAGAGAGAGAGAGAGAGAGAGAGAGAGAGAGAGAGAGAGAGAGAGAGAGAGAGAGTGTGTGTGTGTGTGTGTGTGTGTGTGTGTGTGTGTGTGTGTGCGTGTGCATGTGTGTGTGTGTGTGTGTGGCTATGATATTCTTTGGATGCATAGGCACTGGCATGGCTGAGAAATTATGAAGTTTATTTCACAATCATGTGGTCTTGTGTTCAACCCCACTGTTTACCAAATTGGGTGTCTTTTACCATAACTTCAGATCAATCCAAATATTCTGACTGCATTTGGATAGATGGAAACTGTGTACAAGCTTGTCTGTGCCAGTAATTCAAATGGGTAGGTTTGTCACATACATTCTACCTGAGAATTACATTAACACTTTTTGATACCAGTCTCTCTGAAGCTATCTCTGGTTCCCGGGAACAAAACCACCCAATTTAAAAGGTTCCTATTTAATATTCCAGCATAATTTCATATATAAAACCTTTATGTTACAAATACCATCTTAATAATAAAAGAATGATTTTAGAATTTCTTCCAAATTCTTCATTAATTCATTCAAATACAGTGCATTTTATTAGAAATATGGTAATGAAAGGGTTAAAGAATCACTTATCTATGGAATACTCAGCAACTTACATGTTAAATCAATATGTAGGTAGTTCAGTTGAGTGAACAGCTGAAATTCTCATCATTGAAGCTGAGAATGTATCCATTTACTGTAATATATGGATGTAAATTTGTTGGGAGTTGGAACAAATAACTCAAGCCATTTACTATGCTCTTATAACATTCACTCTACCTCACTACTTACTATATATACTCTTATTTTACTCATCCTTTCAAAGCATCTTTTAAAATGTCTTTCATATAAACATGTTGCTTGAGCATTGATCATGAATTTCAAATCAATCTAGACTATTGGAGATAATATATTTTCTTTCTTTCAATATTAGCAACCTTAATCAGGTTTATTTATATCTAAAATAAATATAATCACATGAATTTCCTATATTTTGGATAAATTGCTTTAACCCTTTTGATACTGAGCTGTATATTCTGAAGTAGATATATTTATCAAAAAAACTTAATTCATAATTTTATGTAAAAAAAGTCATTATGCATTTAATTATTTTTGAAATTATTTTAAAATTGTAGGCAGTATCTTTAAATATGGTAGTGGAGGGTTAAAAGCTGATGTTAATCTTGTTTGTCCTGGAATATAGATTCACTCAGAATTGTTGTATCAAGAAGATGGTTAAAGTCATGTTTCATAAAAATGTTCAAAAAATGCTCCTCCAAATTAACAAACCTAAAATTAAATTTTACCTTTATATTTAAAGATTTTTCATGGAAAAGATGTTTTTTTTTTTTAAATCAAAATATTATACTAATTGGCATAGTTACTTTAAATCAGTAGCTTTTCCTAATGTCTATTGTTAGTATTAATAGTCTTAGATTTTTCTGTCTGGAGCTAAAAGAAGAAATTTCAGAAAAACCACATAGTATATATTATCCTTTAAAAAATGTGTCTCTTTTCAAAATTTCAGCTATCTTGGTATGGAATTTTAGCCTATAACTTGGAACATACATAGATACTTACACACACACATACATACATACATACATAGATACTTACATACACAAACAGACACATAGATAGATAGATACATACATTCATACATACACACATACATAAATACTTGCACACACACATACATACATACATACAATTGCTTTTATATATTAAGATGGTATACAATATATAAATGAAAATGAAATACAGGTGTGTATTGGTGAACAAAGAAATTCAAGAAACGAATATGTAAAATATAGCTATTAGCACCTGGGCGACATTGGTACTAGAATATCTTCAACAGACTGACGTCAGCAAGAAGATGTCTGCTTCTGACATCAGCACAAGAATATATTAATAATGCAACAGTGTATAAATAAGACTTAGTTAGAATCTGGTTGTACTGAACAAGTGGATGGCAGTAAAAAATATGGTAATGTGATATTGAAAGAAGAAATTTGCAAGCTCATTATCATTGGTAATATGTTGAGACTAGAGGATAGTGTTAGAAAAATAAATAAACAAACAAATAGAATAGTGTTTAGAGTAATTTAAATTCAATTCAAAGAAGAAACTGTCAAATAGTTAAATTTTTCCAGGGAGAAAAGATGAATTTACAAAGTGAAACTGATACTGTAATGTTTTTGAATATATTTCTTAGCCCTTCATACACACACATCCATTTCCACACAAGCATGGGTTAGACGGATGATGATGATGATAGATACATAGAGATACATACATGTGAACACACATACACAGATGTATATCATATCTTAAAATACAGAGTCAATTATATACTAACATGCTGGGAAAGCGTATTAAGATGATGATGAAACGTACTACAATATGCCACAATGACACATAAAAATCTTGTCAAATTGGAAATTTAATATAAAACAAAAAAAGACTTTAATGTAAAGTCTAAAGTCTTAGATAATAGGAAAACAAACAGAAATCTACTGCCATCTAGAAGTGGACAAGCTTGATACACAACAAAGGAGTAGGTGGAAATTCCATTCAGTGAACACAATACAGTGCACAAGAAATACAATGGGATCACAAGCAGGCTGACAGAAGAGGACTTTGTATGTAGAAGATGCAAGAGAGTAGTTAGTAGTAAGAATATCTATAAAATAAATTCCTCCCAATGCCTAGATGGCTCCCTAGAAATAGCTAACAGCTTCTCTCACCTAGGTGACCTAATCAGCAGTGGAGTGGTATGTGCTGAAAGCATAGTAGTCAGATGGGTAACTAAATATATACATTATATACCAGGTCTGAACACAAAGGAACCAAACTCCCACTATCACTGCCTGTCTCTCACACTCTCCCCAACTCTCACTATTTTGAGCAAATGGGGGCCCACGCTCTGGTTGCCCCATGGCCCCGGTGGACAGAATAGAGAAGGTGTTTTCCCAGAGAATGGTGAGGGATATGCACTGGAAGAGCCATTCCAACTTGCGAGGCTCTGAGCCAACGTGGATGTCTGTATCTGCTGTAAATAGGATTCAAATGCCTCTAAAATCACCTCCTAAAACTTTACCAAAACATAATAATAACATTAGATAATTGTTTCTACTTTTGGCACAAGGCCAGCAATTATCCCAGTGTATTACTGGTACTTTATTTTATCGACCCCGTAAGGATGAAAGGCAAAGTTAACCTCGGCAGGATTTGAACTCAGAATGGCAAGGGCCGTAACTATGCGTCAAAGCATGGTGTCCGCTCCTCTACTGATACTGCCAATCCAATACTGTTAGATATCACTAAAACGATGGTCTAACAGCTGTATTTCCATTGACCATAGGCTAGCCTGGGGCTAAACAACAATAACAGCAACCTATTTACAGCACAGAAAACCAAATAGAGTGTTATATAAAAACTACTGACACTTCAACTGTTGGCCAGCTGCTCTTCTTTCTCAATATTATCCAAAAAGGTTCACACAGATCTAGTTTAGATGCCTGTCCGTTTACAAAAACACTGGCACATATGTATAGATATTCTTCTGAGCATGCAACATATATGGCTAATTTGGTATATAGTAATTTGGAACTCGTTTCAGCAAAAACCCCAGTGAAACCACACCTATTATAAAACAACAAAACCTAAGCCAATTTCAGTCTATAATAAATAGGTTTAGCTACGTGTAATCTATGAGACTTTATTGTTTCCTCGGAGGAATTTATTCATTTAATTATTTTATTCAGTGAAACTTCAGAATGTCCTAAGGGAGTATTCTGCCACACATTTTAAAGAACTATCATTTATTTAAATATAAAATATACTATCATATGGTATTTGTATATATATATCTCTCTCTATATATAAATGTATTTGTGAGAGTGTGTGTATTTGTGTGTATGTATGTGTGTGCATAAACACCCTTGAATATATGAAGGAGAAAGAAAAGTACTCAATACATGTTAGAAGAGTTTATTAAATCACTGGAAGTTGAAGTTTCACTACCACTAATCTGTGCTGCTTTTTTCAATCACGTTGTCAAATGTCTGTATGTTTGTTTGCACACGTGTATGTGTGTGTGTGTTTGTGTGTGTGTATATATATATATATTTGTGTGCATGTATATACGTATAAATATACGTATTATATATATGTATAAATGTGTGTGTGTATGTGTTAAACGATGATGATATATGCACACACACACACACATTTATACATATATATGATACATATATTTATACGTATATACACATACATACACAGATATTTCTAAACTTTCTCATAGTCACTGCTACAGGATTTCACTCACAAGGCTTTAGTTCAACTGAATCTATGATAGAAAAAAGTGCTCAAGATGCCATAAGATATGACCGAATTTAGAAATCCAAGATTATGAAGCAAACTTCTTAATCAGACAGCTTTGTTATATATATTATAAATTACAGTTAAGATTTTGATATAAACCATATAAGATATTCTTAATGTGAATTGGCAGAATGTTTAGAATGCTTTGCAGTATTCATGCTAACTCTGTGCTTTGGGTTAACATCCTACTAAGATCAACTTTTCTTTTCACCCTTTTGAAGTCGATAAATAAGTACCAGTCCAGTACTGTAATTAATTCTTTCTCTATATCTCTTTCTCATTTCGTCTCTATCTCCTTCTCTGGAAGAAATTGACTGTGTTCACAGTTGGAGAGGGGATGGACTTTGCTAAGTTTTAAATGCCCAAGAAACATTGTATATCACTACAATACCTTTATAACTTCATCAAGAGTTATGGGTTCATATATACATGCATATATCTTTGTAGCTACTATAGTCCTGCTCCCTTCTCTGCCATCCAATCATCTATAGCTTCTTTACACTCATATTTATAATCTTTCCTAATTTAGATTTTGGTCCTTGCTCCCCTTCATATTACATGCTTCAGCACTTTTGCCAGGAAAGATTGGAGATAATATGGAGTGTGGAGGATTCTTTGTCATATAAGAGCAAGACAACTCTACCAGTGTTGCTGCCATGATAAAACGCACCCTGTACACTATAAAATGGTTGAAGATCAAATAAGACAACTTAGCATGGAAAATGGATTTTAGTCCTGTCAAGGACATCAGGCAGGGCAGTAACACTGAATAAGAACTGATTCGAACTGTAATAATCCATCCAACCCATGAGATCGTGGAAAGCAGATACACACATGCACACACACATGTACATGCACACATATATAAAGTCAGTTATATGTATATCCCTTTAGTATTTAACCCTTTAGCATTTACATTACTCTATATTTACTATTTTATTCTCATGGTAAAGGCTTTATCTCACATAATATTGAATCTATTAGATTTTGATATTATCTATTTTGAGAACAATACCTTAACATTGGTATGAGCAGCCGGTTACAGCCGGTTTGAACAGAAAGACGTGAGAGAATTCTGGCCAGATATGGCTGGTTTAAATGCTAAAGGGTTAAATCCATACCATAGTTTATCACAGGTATCCATAAACTACGCTTATTTTGCTCCACTTGCACTGAAGATTGCTGGTATCAACTCAGATACACTGTTATTGATTTAATCACAGTTACTCAACAACCCAATCTTCTCCACATACACACACATATATATATATATACATAATATATATTTTATATTTTTAGACATATTTATGTATATATATTTTGTATTTATTTATTCCTGCAAACACTACATTCAACACAAACCATTTTGATAAAGAAAACCAGATTGTTATAATAACTATCATCATCTCATCACAAATATAATTTAATATATTTCTATTGTATTTTACTGTATTCAAATTTTCCTCTTTCCACTTAGAGATAAACAAAGAAATCACTTTTACAATTACTATTATAATTATTATCACAGATATTATTGCAATTATTGTAAACATTATTAAAAAGTATTATTATTATTGCCATTATTATTATTATTATCATCATCATTTCTGATAGGCTTTTGCATATACATTTACATAAAACTGTTCATATATCATGTTCACAAAAGGAAAATATAAACAGTGGGATAGCTAAATTTTACGCACACAGTCACTCATACACACACATACACAGGTTTGTGCACGCACAAGAGCAATGTGCATTTGATGCATGTGAATTAATTGAATAAGGAGATTATTTACAGAATGTTTTACCACATAACCTCTTAGAGTTATAGAACCATGAGAAAAGTTGCTTAGTGTGTCAGCTTTAATTTTTCATCTTAGTCAGTCAAATTTAACATCATTTAAACAACCAGGCAGAATGCTTATAAAGTGATTGTGTATCAGACATTAGACTGATTCTAATTCATTTTCAACCACTTATATGGAAGTTCTATGTCTACAGCTTTCCTAGGTTTAATTAAATTATATAATGTGTGTATCCCAGTTTTTAGAATAGGTATACCATACCCCTGCTTGACATAAGAGATGATTAAAAGGGTTGGCATCAGGAAAGGCATCTAGCTGTAATACATTTTCTCAAACCATTCTGTCCACACCCATGCCAGCATCGCAAAGTAGATGTAAAAATGATGTTAACTACCAGTAGAGTAAAATTAATGAAGTATCCACAGAGATGATACTTAATTTTGTTTTCCACAGAACAAAGCATATCAGAGAGAAACTTTTGTGTAGGTAGGATTATGGTTTTATTATTGCTGGTAATATTTCTTTTGGAGAAACCTGGTATATCTATTCTCTAAGCCAGCAAACAAGCTAGAGTTAGATATTAGCCCACAATGCATGAAACCAAAATCGTTTTCATTTAGCTGGTAGAAGCATCATCATCATCATTGTCAGTTATATACCTTAGTACAAATTCATTAAGTTACTATTGATGGATATTCTGTTTGTATCAAATATGAACATCTAGTTGTTCAATCAACTGAGCTCCCTACTCATTAAAACAATGTGGAAATAGTTAAGTATTCCACAGACAAGTCTACCATTAACATAATTCTCAGGCAAAATCAATGTGACATAGTGTGTCACAAGACTGGCCTTTTGAAATACATGTACAATACATCAGAGAGGCTTCCATATAGTTTCCGTTTATCCAATTTTGCTTAAAAAGCTTAGGAAATGACACCTGATCAAAATATCACATAGTTGGATTGAACCTGGAACCTCAAGATTATGAAACAAACTTCTTAACCACTGAGTTATGTCTCCATCCACTATAGACCACTAGCACACTGATTTTTCCAATTTCTTTCATATTCTCACTGTCATTCAGGAGCACTGAAGCTTATGCTGGCCAATTATTTTGTTATTCAGCCATATCTTCCTACCTGCTGGGATGAATAGAGAAATTTATGGCAGGGAAGATTAATGCCCCTTCTTTATGCCTATCAATAACTGTCTATATGTCAACATCTAAATTCTGTTTAAAGTCTTATAAATGTCTTTATGTAATTGCTCTGGTGCCATTTTTAATCTCGTTCACATTAAATAAAGGCTTACCAATTCTTACACAAGGCATTACATCCTTTCCATACAGCAGACACAAGATACACCCTTTCTCTGTTTACTCATCCAAAAATATTCAAATACACATTCTATATTGGGATATTTATTTTTTGTTATTCTTCCACTGTTTCACTGTATTTTTCTTTACTCTGTATTTTTCTTCTGTGAGATGGTTTATTTTGGGGAGAAAATATTTTTACAGATAGATCTCCTTCTCACTATTAACCACTCAACCATAAAATATGAGTGGAACCTATTTTTGAAGTTCAGCCAAGCAAACCACAGCAAGCTTTACTGATATTTATTCCAGCTCCTTGCATTCTGAGTTCAAACTCTACAGAGGTCAGCTTTGACATTCATCCTTCCAGAGTCAATAAAATAAAGTACTAGTGTAGGGGAATAAACCGACAGAATCATTAAAGCATCTAACAGGATGCTTCTGCAATATTTCTTCTAGTTCTTTGCATCCTGAGTTCAAATCCCACCATAATCTATTTGCATGGTAAAGTTAACTCTTAACATTATGTTACACAGGAAACTGCATTAAGAGAAATTCTTGAAAAGTACAAAGCAGCACTATGACTGCCTCACATTAAAAATGTCTTTATTTTAATTTACTGAAAATCTTCATGATAGAGATACTATAATCATCCACTAGTAGAGATACTATAATCATTTGAAATAAACTAGTTTTTAGACATTTTCTGCTAAATCATTAAAGGGTGTTAAAAATGAATTGGTTGTCCAGTTTAACATCACTATCTGGCCTATGGGTGACTTTACTTGTGTCCATTTCATGACAAACATTTAAACCAGGTTCTATGCTTAAGGATACCTTCCTTCCTCCCTCCCACAATTCTTGGATGCCTTGAAAAGAATCTAGTACTTTGCTTAACCCATTAGCATTTACATTTCTTTATATTTACTATTGTATTTTCATGGTAAAGGCTTTATCTTACATAATATCAAATCTATAATATTTTGATATTATTTATTTTGAGAATACCTTAACATCGGTATGAGTGGCCAGTTATAGCCAGTTTTAATAGAAACAGGTGGGAGAATTATGGCCTGATATGGCCGATTTAAATGCTAAAAGATTAAATCCACAATACAATGGCTGTATTAAGATTTGAACTTACAACTATGTGCACAGTAGTCCAGCACACTACCTCAGTCATCGTACTCATATAATATACCAACTAGATGTTATTTGATGATTTATTTCTATTTGAATCTAGAACACATAGGTCATCAACCTTTGATAGATTTACTATTTTAATCAAATACCAGGACTTGAGCCACCGTTTTTTCAGACTCCACCCGAACACATACACATAAATACAAATATACATAAATACACACACACACACACATAAATACAAACACTCACAAATATACATAAATACATACACATAAATTCAAATAGACACAAATATACATAAACACACACACACACACACATAAATAAATACAAATACACACAAATATGCAGAAATATACACACACAAATACATGAATCTAATTTTGCACACACACACACAATGCTGAAGCCAAGAAACAACATAATTTTAACTTTCAGATATTGTTCTTTTTCAAAACAAAAAAGCAAACAAAAAACTCATTTCTTTCATGTTACATGCTTGACAGATCAGATAGTAATTTTTTTCCAAATTCCAATCATAATTAAGATCACCTAAAACTATCTTACATGCCAAGCAGATGGTGTTTCTAGCTTTGTAGCTAGAAAGCACAGTCTATCAATGATAAGTAGATTTTTCTTCATTTTTAACCTTTTACTATTCATAATACCTGCAACTGGCAACAGAACGGGAGAATTCCCAGCTCTGTGAGCCGAGGAGCGGTGGCGCTGCTGAGAAAGGATCCGAACAAGGGGGATAACATAGATAATTTTAGGCCCATAACTCTGCTAAACACAGAGTTCAAGATTTTGGCCAAGGTGCTAGCAAAGAGGTTGGCGCTTGTCGTTGGTGGGAGAGGCGCAGACATGCGCCATTCCCGACAGATCCATCCACGACAACCTCCACCTCATGCGATACATCGTAGAGAGGGTAGCTAGGGAACCTGGCACGAGTGGGTCTTTGATAAATTTAGATCAGTCGAAAGCTTTCGATAGGGTCGACCATCGTTACCTAGCGGCAGTCCTGAGGGCGGCTGGCTTTGAGCCCGTCTTCAGAGGCTGGATCGCTGCCATGCACAGCGAGATCTGCTCTGTGGTGAGAGTGAACGGTCACCTTTCGGAACCGTTCAACATCATGCGCTCGGTCCGCCAAGGATGTCCCCTCTCGTCCCTCTTGTACGTATTGACTCTCGAGCCATTACTGCACAAACTGGAGACGTTGAGGAGGAACCCGCGCGAACTAGGATGCGGAAGATCCGTGTCAGCATATGCCGACGATGTCACCGTAGTGGTGTGGAATGCCAAACACATCGAGGAGATCGGCACTATACTAAGAGAATACGAAGCGGTGACAGGAGCAATGATCAACCAGGAAAAGTCAGTGGACCTGAAGCTTGGCACCTGTAGAGGCAGGTCCATGCCGTCCAACAGCGTCGTCAGTCGGTTAAATTGCTAGGGGCCTGGTTCGCTCTGGACCTCCAGACGGACAAAAACTGGGACGAGGTGACGAGCAGGGTGGTTTCTCTCACCAAGAAATGGGCGGAGAGGAAGTTATCCCTGAAAGGTCGAGCGGAGGTGGCTAACGCATACATCACGTCCATCATCTACTACCGCCTGACCGTCGTACCTTATCCTAAGCCCCGCCTGACTGCGCTGGAGCGTTTGCTCTTTCGCTTTTTGTGGAAGGGACGCGCTCCGATGGTCAGGCGGTCCATCTGCTGTCAACACCCGCTACGTGGAGGGCTGGGCATGCCGTGGCTGATGATGCGCAGACACGCACTCAGGCTACGACATCTCCACCTCTTCCGTGATCAGGTGTGGTCGCCGTTTGCTAGACACGTTTCTCCCCAGCTCGTCTCCTTGACGGAGCTGCAGTCCTGGGTCAAGCGAAGACCGAGAGGGAGCGCTTGGAGACTGGAATGTCTTCAGGCGCTCACAGCCCTCGACCAATCGGGCAATGTGATCGGTGGAAACTCCACCTTGGCGTTCTATAGAGGATTAGTGGAGGGGAAGAGCGACGACGTACTTGGAGATACTCTAGGCGTCGACGAAAATCAACTAGCCAATCTCTTCGGACGGACTTTCGCGCCGGGGCCTATGGACAACTTCCAGAAATCCCTGGCCTGGCAGTGCTACCGGGGAGCTTTGCCAGTTCGGGATAAACTCTACAGGCATGGAGGTGCCGTCAACCGGGCATGTCCGAGATGCGCGCAGGGCGACGAAACCGTCCTGCACGCACTCGTCCAGTGTCCGAGCATTGCTGACTTGTGGGTTTATGTCGAACACCTGCTGTCACGTGTAGGACGGATCCGGCTATCAGCTGAGTCCATCGTGAGGATTGCCCCGCCCTCTTCCTTTAGCCGGGAAGGGCAGGCAGTTTTTATCTGTCTGGTGGCCATGTCGAAAGAGATAGTATGGTGGACACGTTTGAAAGGGCTGAAGACGAGCACTTACCTCTTCGGTGATGCCCTGATTAACTTTTTCAAATTTCATTTGAAAAGGAAAATCAGGGTAGAGAGGGAAGTGCTCTCTTCCCAGCATTTTGTTGAAAGATGGGTGAGAGAAGCAAGTATGGCCCGAGTGAATGGGCCTACTCTGAGTATGTGTCTGTAAATGAAATGTGGAAAACTGGGAGAGGGCACTTGCCCTGGTGGTCAGGGTCACTGTGGTCTTTTAATGGGCTTTCACCACAAATGTCCCTCGGAAGTCTCCCCCCTATTGGGGAATTTTTCTTTGTTATTTTATTACATCCTCTGTTTTTTTTTTACACGCAGAAATGCCCATTTGTACCGTCCTGTACTGTCCTTAATGTCTACTTTATGTAAACCCTTGTGGTTAATAAAGAAAACATTATTGCTATTATTATTATTATTGTTATTATTATTATTATATTATCATTATTATTGGTGTTAGTTACTATATGTTCATGTTGGTAGATGTAATAGTTGATATCTCTCATTTGCAATGTCATTTTACATTCAAGCAGTAAAATAAAGTAGAAATGTCTAATATCTTTGTTTCTAACCTATGAAACCAAGCTGTAATTGACAGAGGATTTTTAGTGGAAGCAACAGATTTAACCCTTATGATACCAACCTGCCTAAAACCATGCCTGGTTCGACTATACAAAAGTGCCTGTTTTAACCCTTTAACATTTAAATGGCTGTATCCGTCCAGGATTCCTCACCTCTTTCTATTAAAACTGGTTGTAACCAGGCACTCATACTGATGTTAAGGTATTGTTCTCAAAATAAATAATATCAAAATCTCATAGATTCGATATTATGTGAAGTAATGAAGCAATGTTGCATGGTAGTGAGACCTGGGTGCTGAAGGTGGAAGACTTACGTAGATTAGAGAGAAACGAAGCCTGCATGCTCCGATGGATGTGTAACAGTAACATACATGAACGACAAAGCATAAATGAATTGAGAGAGAGACTGAGCATAAGAGGAATCAAATGCTGTGTGCAGGAGAGGCGGTTGTGCTGGTATGGACATGTGATGCGTATGAAGGATGACAGCTGCATAAAAAGGTGCAGAGCACTAGAAGTTGATGGAAACCGGAGTGGGGAGACCCAAGATGACCTGTGATGAGGTGATAAAAGCCGACCTTACCCAATTACACCTCTCAAAGGCAATGACACACGACCGTGACTTCTGGCGTCACGCAGTAATACAGAGTACCCGACCTTCCATGGGTACAAGCTGAAGCATATAGACAATATGCCCCCACACCCCCCACCGCAAGGTGGTCGTGGAGGTGCCACGGAAAAAAAGCACCCAGCCCACACTGTAAAGTGGACGTGTAGGCGCCACGAAAAAGCACCCAGCACTCACTGTAAATGAGGTTGGTGTTAGGAAGGGCATCCAGCTGTAGAAATCACCCCCAAATCAGTTCCTGTATGAGCAAGGCATGGTCAGCCGACCAGACACTGCCCACAACAGGACAACCCGTCTAACCCATGCTAGCGTGGAAGAACGGACGTAAAACGGTGATGATGATGAAAGCCTTTATTGTGAAAATACAATAGTATATATAGAGTAATGTAAATGCTACAGGGTTAAAATGTTTTATTCATTTTAAAACTTTCCATCATGATTTTATGTAAAAAAAATTTGTTTAGTTATGTTCTAAACACTAGCTTAATAATGAGAACATTACTAAATCCTTTCAAATTCATATTTTCAATTTCTTCTTTAAAATTACAGGTTGTATCTTTCAACAGAAATATGGTTATAAAAGATTTAGTCTCCAACAATACAATATTGATAATTCTTTATTTTATCTATTTTTATTTTATCTATTTTTTGATTTTTTTGCTTTGAACATGAATGCTTTCTTTATTAAATTATTCGATAAATAACATTATTAATTACAGGATTCCAGTGAGACAACAAGTGCTAAACTATATTGCTCATGACAACAGTGACAAGGAACTGATGGTAACACAGTGCATAACAGTATCACAGAACATGGCTTTTACCGTCTTTTGTTGATGTCTATTTCCTTTAATAGTATAGCCCAGCAAAAGATACACACACACACACACACATATATATAGATGTAGAGCAGTGATAATGATGATATATATATATATGTGTGTGTGTGTGTGTGTGTGTGTGAGCGTGTATGTCCCGGGTTCAATAGTGGTAACCAGAGTACCAATACATTAATAGGGTGTAAACATCATGTTTAATATAGAAATGGCTTCTACAGGACTAGAACTGTTTCATAAAAATAAATCACCAGGAAAGCTCCCGATGATTTCTTTTGAATGAAACAGTTCTAGTCCTGTAGAAGCCATTTCTATATTTAACAGGATATATATATATACACATCTATGATGGGCTTCCATACAGATAATTTATGTATTACTAATCTTTTCTTAGAAATATTTAGTAATTTTTTCTAACATTAGCACAAGTCCAGCAAGGTCTTGTGCAAATGAAAGTTGATTATAGAGAGCCTAGTATGTTATTGTTACTTTATTTTATCAAACCAGAAAACAAGAAAGGTAAAGTTGACCTCAGCGAGATTTGAACTCAAAACACAGTAAATCATATTTAAATTACTGCAAAGCATTTTGTCTAATACTCTCCAAATTGAGAGATCACAGCTCCGATACTATGGGCATGTGGTTAAAATGTCCCAGGAGAGAATCGCTGGACATATTTTATGGGCAAAACCAACTGGCAGGAGACCCAGGGATAGACATCGAGTAAGATGGTTGGATAACATCCATTAGTTTGGCTGGACATGCTTGGGGAGATGGTTGCTTCTGACAGGATCAGCTGGAAGGAGTTGTTTGAAGACTCTGCCCCCATGACCCTCTCAGGAATAAGTGGGTGAAGTAGAAGACGACGAAGCTCTACCGATAGTGAAGGTTTGTTCAAGTGTTAATATATGTAATGGTAGTGGTGGCTGTGGTGGTGGTTTTAGTAGTGACAATAGCGAAGTTTAGAAAACCCATTGATGCACAGATTCTATCACCCTACCAATACATTATAATAAGTTGATACATTCATATAAAATAAAAATTAAAATAAAAATAAAAATAAAAATAAAAATAAAAATAAAAATAAAAATAAAAATAAAAATAAAAATAAAAATAAAAAAAAGAAATTATGATTTAGTAGAGATTGTTTACTTGCTAAACTAGACAAAGTATCACCCTCTTGAATAAATAATACTAACTATATAGTGGGTGGATTTGGCCATATTGGATGTTTGAATATATACAAAAGATAACTTCTTTGATAAAAGAAAGAAAATAGACTTTAGATCTAAGGTAAAACTGTTTACCGATTCACAGGTGTTCACTTATATACTCCTACGTACAACTTTACTGTGTTCATTCATTCAAAAGTATCTGTGCATCAATGGGTTTTCTAAACTTCGCTATTGTCATTACTACAACCACCACCACCACCACTAACACTACTGCCATTATACATATTAAGACTTGAACAGACCTTCAGGCAAAGGAGAATTGCAAAGTATGATTTGGAGCACTTCAATTCAAATAGGTAGTATCCAAAAACAGCCAATGCCAAAAACCACACAGGGAATGTAGTTGATATCTATTTGATTATTGTATATACTATTTGTATTTTCCTTCAAGCGATCACATTTGGTCAGGGTCACAACGGTAAAAAGCAAATTAGCTGCAAACAGGGGAATGGGGGGGAGGGTCAAAACATTTTTTTGGAAGTATGCTCAATTCATATTTGCCCTCAGCACTTACACAGAATATGTGCTGTTCCTGTTGCAAAATCAAAAACTCTACCCTCTCCCCACTCATTACTTTACTAGTCTCTCCTTTGTGTTCACAAATAATCATTTTTTGCCTGGGCACAACACAATTTATATAAGAGCTCTTTTAAGATGCCACTAAGATGAAAGAGAAGCCCAATGAGATAGACTTGTTTAAGTATAAAGATGTATGATGTGTGTGCGTGTATACATACATATATAAATATATATACATATGTAAATATATATAAATATATATACATATATAAATATATATACATATATATAGTGACGAAAACATAAGTCAATTGCATGAACTCATAATCCTTTATTTACTGCTATATATATTTCGATGATAGCCATTGAATGGCTATGACCTCATCAGGCAGTTAGTCAGTTCTTAGATATGCCAGCTCTGTGTTTATAGCGTTGATGGTATCAGAGCCTTGGGACATCATCATCATCATCAACGTTTAACGTCCGTGTTCCACGCTTGCATGGGTTTGGACGGGGGTAGTCCCACTTGAGGCAAGAGTGATTGTCTTGCTCGCATAGGACTATATATATATATATATATATATATATATATATATATATATATATATATATATAACCACATTTTATATGGTTCGTTGATTATTCAACGAATACAATTTTACAATAGATTAAAAGCACTCAACAGTAATTTTTCTGGAGTATTTAATATTATTCAAAATAATAATAAATGAAACATTCTCATAACCAAAATATATATTTTATTATACATATTTCAAAGGTACAATGGTGTTTAAGTACATTTTCATCAGATAAAATATATGAGAGATTGGATATGCGACATACCGCTACGGTTTTGATTATTCAATTCCAGTATATATATACATATACACATATAGATACACACATACCCTTATATATATACATATATATGTATCATATATTGGTTTAGATGATGAGAGATAATCAAGGTGTAAACCAGTCACCACTCAATACAGATGCTTAATTTATGATGTGGAATGAAAATTCTGCCAATCTGGGAACAATTCAAAGATATTCCATTAGTTCAACAAATCCATTGAATTAGAGTCTACATCCATTGAGTATAATAAAAGGAAACAAAGAAATAAACAATGATATATATATAAAACTTAAGTCAAAATCTCTGTTTGGTTGGGATATAAGCTAGACCGACTAAAATAACTCGATTTTACTCACAGAGTTCCTTGTAAAGTTATGTTGGTACCACAAAACATCCAGCACACACTGTAAATGTGGCTGGCGTTAGGAAGGGCATCCAGCCATAGAAAACCAGCCAGAAATAGTCCTATACGAGCAAGACACGGTCACCTGACCAAACTTGCCTCATGTGGGATAAACCTGTCTAACCCATGCTAGCGTGGAAGATAGATGTTAAATGATAATGATGATGATATATATAGTTTAGGTATTATAATGTCAATTTATTGTTGGTTCACCAAAGTGAGTGCTCAATGGATAGTCACCAGTATGTACTTTGGGGTTGTACTAAGCAAAGTGTAATATTAATAATTGTTTCTACCTTTGGCACAAGGCCAGCAATAATCAGTGCATTACTGGTACTTTATTTTATTGACTCCATAAGGATGAAAGGCAAAGATAACCTCAACGGGATTTGAAAAGTGTAATAATAATAATAAGTATGGACGAGGTGTCAAAATACCATTAAGTTTATTCAGGTGTGATGTGCTTTTCACAATTGATTAGCTTAAAGTTTGATCTTTATCGATCGATCAAGCACAATTTCTGTTTGCTTAATGATGGAATTAATAAATATATATATATATATATATATATATATATATAATCATATATGGGAAAAGCAAACAAGATGAGTAAAAACTCTTTACTTACTTTAATGTCCCTACTGCAGTTCCTTTGAGGAAATAACGATTACCCATATATGATTTTATTAAGCCCTGAATGTGTTGAATTTTGTTAATTCTTTCATAGAATAAAACTTAGTATCAGTTAAACACTTTTTATGTATTGATACTTGTGTAAAGATATATATATATATTTCTTCATATATATATATATATATATATATATATATATATATATAAAGAAATATATATATTATTGCCATCAGAAAATAAACCTTGTACACCCTGTAAAGTGGTAGTGTTGATACTGTAATAAAATGTCAACTCATGCCAACCCTTTTAATAATTTCTTACAACATTTTTAGAATAGATACACTGTATCCCTGCATGTCGAAATAATGCAAACAGAGCAATAGAGCATACTGGGTGTCAGGAAAAAGAATTACTCCAATAAAAGCCACTTTTTAATAAATCAAAGTACTCTCTCTGCTTGATGTATTTAGTACCCTACTTTAATTGTTGTTCCTTTCAGTTTATATATATATATATAATACACATATACTATATAATTACACACAGACATATACATATATATATACATACACATATACATATGCACATACATACATATACACATATATAGACACACACACATATAGACATACATACATATACACATATATAGACACACACACACATATAGACACACACACACACACACATACATATATATAGACACACACACACACATATATAGACACACACACATATATAGACACACACACATATATATATATATACAATATATTAACAATGGAAACTATATTTATAAAACCATATTTATTTTATTATACATATTTCAAGGGCCACCAAGGCAAATTATGGTACGCTTTCATCAGATAAAATACAATACAGATTAGTTTTATGAATAAATATTGACATACCCTGAAAAAAGACAACCTTAAAGGTTGGAGCTTCCTGGATAGTCATATATATATATCATCATCATCATCATCGTCGTTTAATGTCCATCTTCCACGCTTGCATGGGTTTGGACGGGAGTTTTCCCACTTGAGGCAAGATTGGTTGTCCTGCTCGTATAGGACTGTCTGGCGGGTTTTCTACGGCTGGATGCCCTTCCTAACACCAACCACGTTTACAGTGTGGACTGGGAGGTTTTTACCGTGTTACCTACACAGCCACATTACAGCGTGGACTGTATGTTTTTTATATATAT